>PPJJ03000080.1:0-63387 GCA_003705735.3 Blastobotrys peoriensis | reverse complement strand
ACTGTCTGCCTTCTGTCGCCCAGCCGCATATTTTGCAGCCGCACCTGCCGTTCCTGCCCCCGGCCACCCAACTTAATGAATTTCAGTTCCTGTTTGATCTTTACGATAATCCTCATTTGGGGCCGATTTGAAGCGACGGCACAGCAGGCAGCGACGGAGCCCCGTGCTTCTGAGGAAAGATGGTGTCAACGGCGCCTTTGGATCCCATTAACATCAAACCCAATGATAAGAAAAGAGTGGCGTATTTCTACGACTCTGATGTGGGAAATTACGCCTACGGCGCGGGCCACCCCATGAAGCCCCATAGAATTAGAATGGCCCATTCGCTGATTATGAACTATGGCCTTTACCAGCACATGGAGATTTACCGGGCCAAGCCAGCGACCAAGCAGGAGATGTGCCAGTTCCATACCGACGAGTATGTGGACTTTTTATCGCGAGTGACACCGGAGAACATGGAGTTATTTGCCAAGGAGCAGGTCAAATTCAATGTCGGAGACGACTGTCCGGTGTTTGACGGCCTGTTTGAATTCTGCGGTATCTCTGGTGGAGGTACAATGGAAGGAGCCGCTCGATTGAACCGGGCCAAATGTGATATTGCAGTCAACTGGGCTGGAGGGCTGCACCACGCTAAGAAATCAGAGGCGTCGGGGTTCTGCTACGTGAACGATATTGTTCTTGGTATCATCGAGCTGCTGCGATACCACCCGCGTGTGTTGTATGTTGACATTGATGTCCACCACGGAGATGGAGTTGAGGAGGCGTTTTATACTACTGACCGAGTGCTGACATGCTCATTCCACAAGTATGGAGAGTTTTTCCCCGGTACGGGCGAGCTCCGGGATGTGGGACGGGATCGTGGCAAGTACTACGCGGTAAACTTCCCCCTGCGCGACGGCATCGACAACGAGTCTTACAAGAGCGTGTTTGAGCCCGTGGTGTCGCATATCGTGGAATGGTACCAGCCTACGGCCATTGTGCTGCAGTGCGGTGGCGACTCGTTATCGGGAGATCGGCTGGGGTGCCTCAACTTGTCTATGGACGGGCATGCCAACTGCGTCCAGTATGTCAAGAACCTAGGGTTGCCGTTACTGGTACTCGGAGGCGGTGGTTACACTATGCGAAATGTGGCGCGAACGTGGGCCTACGAGACTGGTGTGCTGGTGAACCGCAAGCTAGGAGAAGACCTGCCCTACAATGATTACTACGAATACTACGGCCCTGATTACAAGCTAGACGTGAGGCCGTCAAACATGTTTAATGCCAACTCTCGAGAGTACCTTGACAAGACATTGTCATCGATTCTTCAGAACCTTGAGCGAACCAAGTTTGCGCCATCGGTTCAGATGACTGACGTTCCACGGGACGCTGAAGATTTGGGTGATGAAGAAGAAGATACTGACAAGGCGGTCGAAACTCGAGGAGGGTCTCAATATGCACACGATCAGAAGATTGCTGCTAACAATGAGTTTTATGATGACGAAGACAAGTCTGGAGGCCGAAACAACAACGAGATTGATCCCAATGCCATGGTTATCTAGTGTATTTATAGTTTAGTTGTGCTCTATCATATTATATCGTATCAATCGTAATCTGGTCGTCGATAGTGCCTAGGCCCAGCAGACTCTCTCCCAGGTAGGTCGTCACACTCTGAGTCTGTCGTCGCTGCCAAAGGCGGAATTGAATCCTAGGAGCCCATTGAGTCGCTGAACCCAGTCAGTGTCAGTGTTAGTAACACACCAAATGCCCTTATTGAGCCCTCGCTCCGACTCGACCGTAATCTTGTCACCTGGCGAAAGGTTGCCCTTTTTGATGCCGTCGATACTGAGGTCTGCAGTTTGCCCTCGCGACTGAGGGGACACGTTCAAGGCGATTTTGGAGTTTGCCGGGAAGATGAGTGGCCGAAACGACAGCGATCGGGGGCAGATTGGAGTAATGAGAATGCACGCCACCCCAGGATGCACAATTGACCCTCCTGACGACAGTGAGTACGCAGTGGAGCCGGTGGGAGTGGCCACTGTAATGCCGTCGGCAATTGCGGTCGTCACAAACTGCTCGTTGACGTGGATATCGAGCCTGGTAAGGTGGGGTTCGGCGCCACGGTGGATAGTCAGATCGTTCATTGCATGCGTCAAGTGCCGGGTCGCTGAGCCATTATAGGAGGTCTCACACTGCAGCCTCATTCGGTTGAGAACCTTGGAATCGCCGTTGAGCACTGACCGGATTGCAGAATTGGCTTCGCGAAAGTCGAACGGCATCAGGAACCCAAGCGTGCCCAGTGAAAACGACAGTACCGGGGGCACATCTGTGTTTGCAAATAGCGATGCAGCATTCAGGATAGTTCCGTCTCCGCCAAGGGTTATCATTAGATCCGTTTTAGCCGCCAGCTCGCTATTTGGTCCCGAGTACACCGTGCAATCGGTTCCAGTCAGGGACGGTTCAATCTCCTCGGCCACATCCGACTCCACAAGCACGTTAACGTCGTAGTCGGCATTCAGCATCTTGACCAAATCGACCAGGCTGTTGCGGACGCCAGAGTGCCAGGGCTTCTTCATCACCAGCACGTTCTTCGGCACGTCTTTCCACACCAGGGAGTGCAGTTCATTAGCACCATTGGGGAGGTAGCTTCGGCCAGTTCTGGGCGGTAGTTCAGCAGTCGCTTTAACAGAGAAGCGGGCGCACTGCAAGGGCCGCAAACGACCCAAAGAACCCCGAAACCGGAGTGCTAGGTTTAACTCGGTCCCAGTACTCTGGAGTCGCAATGCCGCGCTCCGCCTGGCGCCCCTCAACCCAGTTCCCCAGGTTTGATGAATCATTGTGAACCAGATCAGATCGGTACGGCGCTGAAATTTCAGTGTGATCTAATCGTGAAGAGACACTCAGCTGTACCGGCGCCATAGCGATAACGACTTTAAGGGCATATTGGCATATTGACATCGTTAGTATGCCTGGGTTGTCACTAGAGGACTTGTCTTTTTTTGATGGTCATGATGCGGGGCAAGGCGACGACGATTTCGGTGACTTTGTCGACGCTCCACAAGCGCCAGCGCCGGCACCGCCTAAACACACTCCAGCAAGTTCAGGGGCACCAAATGGCACTGGTTCGCAGCCGGCCGGGTTGAACGTTGATCTGATAGACCCCACACCGGCGCTTCAACCCGCACCACCCGCTCTAGCTGCTTCCACTGGGCCTGGCCCCGCTCGGCCTGCTCCTTCCACTCAATTTCCTTCCTCTCGACCTACCCAAACCGCTCCGCCCCGAGCTCCTCTTGTGTCTGATCAAATCAGCGATCTCGCTTCTGTGGATACTGCCAAAATCAGATTCGGGTCGCATCTGCAATCGCAAGGCAAAGTCACGTCTGTTTCTCAGTCTCAATGGAACAACATCCTCTCGTCTACTCCTGGCCCCAGCTCTGCTCAGAAGCAATCAGCTGCGCCGGCTAACCCCCGTCCTCAGTCGGGCTTCTCAAAGCCTCTCTACAAATCAAACGACCTGATTCCAGATCTCGACGACTGGGATGACGACCAGCCAACAGTGCCTGTCACATCGGACTCGTCTGCCGCCTCCACTGCGCCCTCACTCCCTGACGCCCAAATCATTCTTCAGCATTTGCATGAATCGGTTCTGCCAGTAATCGAAGTCTTTCTCAAGTCCCTTTCTGGCCTCTCCTACCCGTTGCGAAAACGGGTTCTGTCCCACGAAAAGACAAGACGATTCCTAACTTGTTACGCGGAATTAGCCCACATTGCTGCTCGAATCCTCGCTGGGCGCAGTCGCCGAAGCGTAAATGAGCAGCGATCCGATATCGAGGCTCGGCATGTCGAACGATACTGGGCATCAATTTCGACCCGCCTTCGCTCCATCACTACTAACCCCGCTCTACTTGTCCCTCTCAAGTCATCTTCGCATTTTTCCGCCCAATCCACTGGCCAGCTGTGTCCAATTTGCGGTCTTTCAAAGACTGAGTTCGTCAAAGACTTTGCAAAGCCAAAATGGACGACTACTGAATTGGGGTCTGGACATACTACCTGTCTGTCATTCTGGCTACACCGTCAAGTATTTAACATTTCCTGACAATTCAATGCATCTATACATAGTGAGTCCGCCCTAGTCAAATGCGTCATCATCAAACGTCATTGTAATCGGCCCTCGTTCTTCCGGATCCTGGGAAAAATGCGTAGTATTGAGCTGAGGTTGGGGTTTGGGTGCTGAGGGTGCTTGTGATTGTGCCGGCGTGGGAGTTGAAGATGCTGCTGTCGATGCTGGTGCTGGAGATGGCGTTGATAGTGGTCTTGGGGCCGGTTGCGACTGTGGCACTGACGAGACTCCAGGTCCCCGACTCACTGATCCGTCCTGGTCCTTGGTATCTGAATTGCCAAAGGCTGCTTGATTCTTTGCAAATGGCAACTCTCCTAACGGCACTTCAGCAGTCTTGTCCAGTTTCGCTTCTCCCGCTATGCTGTCGACTTCCTTCTTTATTGCGTCGACATCAAAAATCACTCCCTCAGGAATACTTTCTTCTGCCTCGGTCGCTTCGCCATTCTGGGACGACTCCGCTTGCTCCGGCACTTTGTACACCTCTGCTGCTCCCATCTCTTTGCCACCTGGGGTGTTCTCCCACCACTCCTTCTTCTTGGGGCGAAACCACGAAAAGAGCCTTTTGCGCTGGACGGCAGCGGCCTCCTTCGAAGCTTCGGTCTCCATTTCCTGTCGGGCAGTCTCCAATTCCTCCTTCAGCTGCTGCTGTCGCTCTCGCAATTGCTCTGGATCAGGATCATCAATCTCAACAAACTCGTCACTGACAACCTCAAATCCTACCATCCTCAGCAGCTTTGGAATCGACTTTCGGTACCCCATATGGCCCTCCACGTACTCTGTATTGTCGAAATTCTCAATGTTAGGTACGTGCTCAATAGGAGCGAGGCCGCCAACGTGGCCCAGGCCCCCAGAGGTGGCTCGAAACAGATATCCCAAAATCCAGTCGCGGCGGGAATACCCATTGACGAACCGACCAGACACCACTGACCGTGCAAGTGCGACTTGCTGCTGCTTGGCGACAATGGGGCACCCAAAGATGAACACATTCTCCACCAGTCCATATGCGCCCTGGCGCGCCAGCTCCACCAGACATGAATAAATGACTCGCGCACCTAATGAAAAACCCACAAGGGTGATTGGCCTCACTCCAAGGTTTCGTTGAACAATGCTGTCAGCCAAAATGAGACCTGAGGACCAAGCCCGGTCTAAAGACACGTTCCAAGGGTTATCAAGGAGATATGACAACTTTGACAGGATCATTGGCAGCTGAAGCGACGCCATGAGCGACGTAAGCACAGTTTGGCCCAGAATCTGCTGAATGGATTGCATCAGAACCTCGGTGGCCAAAATATTGATGGTCTGTCCCATAGATTGAAGCATCTCGGGCTCCCAGAGCACCGAAAACAGATCCCCCATAACTGGGTCCACCGTCGAGAATGGCAGTCTCACGTCATCCTCTTTGCCCATCATCCAGCCTGAGACCGTGACAATGGCGTTGACTCGTTTGTTATTATGCAGTGGCCGGTATTCAAACGTGCGTACGTGGCCCATTCGATTGCTCATGCCCTTAGACCCCACATGAGCGCCAATTGCTGTTCCAGCGGTAGTGACGACGGCGGCGCCGCCTGCTCCGGCTAAAAACCCGCTGGTTCCAGTGACTCCAATTGTGGTGAATCCCGCTGCAAGACCAGCTCCAATCACAGGTGCCAGCAGACCCGCTGACAACCCTAATACCAGGCCACCGCCTAGAGTCGCCATGCCCACATACATGTACTTTTTTCTGAGGGCCTTTTTACGGCGGTCTTCCATAATGTCATGCTCGTTCCAGTTCTGGGCGGAACTTTCTTCGATTTCTAATGCATCCGTCACTTTGGACTCAAATTGGCACACTTCCAGGGCCGACACGTTGAGCGATTCGGCCACTCTGTTAAGCAAGGTTCGAGACCGCGCGTCGTAGATAGAATCGGAGATGAGCACCAAAAACAGGTCGCAGAGAATAGTCCATCGAACGTCGATGTCGATTGTCCTTTGGTCTCTAAAATCATCCGGCCGCTGGATATCTAATTGAGATGCGTTTGTATCAATTTCATCTTTTCCCACCACAGGCTCGAATGCTTCTTCTTGTGCTCCCTTTGGCTCATCGCCCTTAGAGTCCTCGCCGCCTTTTTCGCTGGTCGTGTGTTCGCTCGCCGGATGGCCCCTTGCGAGCGGGTTCTGTACCTTGGATGCTAGCATTAATGATGGTCGTAGATCCTCTGGTAGTAACCCATGCTCCGACAGCTGCTCAATCATAATCTGCTCTTCCGGGGAAATATCCATGTGTGTGTATAGGCGAATGATCATCTTTTGAGACCACATTGTGAGAGAGTCCTGCGCAACTGCAAAGCTCTTTTCTAGGCGGTGCTTCTTTTTGAGTGCGGGGCGGATATGCGCGAGGTCTCGAATGATTGAAATCATCACTAGCTTACAGAGCCCGACATATGCAATTCTTTGGGCGTCTGTGAGCATCTGTTTGGTGGTTTGGAGCTGGGAAAGCACGTCTCGGACATCGTCGCCATCCTCGGCGGTGCCTTGATCAAACAAAAAGTCGGCTTTCTCGTCAATCGACGTGATTGACCGTGCATCTTCGTCTCCGGCCACTCGAGTATATCCTTTAGACGCCGACACGTACCTAGAATCGACTTCTTCGTCCTCACTGATATCATCCAGAGACCTGTGCACGACTACTTTGCCCTTGTCATCATAGATTTCGTACGAGCCGACCGTCTTCATTTCCTGCCACTCGTCTTCCTCGTCCGTCGTCTCATGCCCAGACGTGTAGGCACCACCACCGCCATTACCAGTACCCGCAGTACCGCCAGTGCCGCCAGCACCAGCGACTGCGTCGAGGTCCACAAACTCGCCAGTGAGTGCCTGCTGGTGGGACGACTCTGATACCTGGGCAGTCGCGGTCACGGGCAGTTCTTTGGGGACGGCGGAAAGGGTCTGGGTGACACCTGGTAGAGACTTCGTATTAACGCCTCGATGGATCACGACCGGAGCGACGGTATCCTCTTCAGGCAGCTTTCGGCTTCGAAGGATAGACGGATCATTATTCGCGCCGACCTGAAACTCGACCATGTCGTCTTCCTCATTAAAGTGGTCGTCGGATCCATTCTGGTTCACGATAGAAGCCAATCGCGAAGCTGCCGACAGTTTGGCATCGGGAGCTCGAGGCCTTGGAGTTCGATTGTCGGACGGCCCATTATCGTCGATTTGATCAATCGCCCCGAGCGATCCTAACGACCCCACCGAACTAGAAGGCGACTCTCTCGACCCAAGCCTAGAAGCCCGTAGCTTAGATTTAGCCGACGACGGTCGAGAGATCATTGTCCATTGACGTCGTGAGCCTTGACCGAGAGACCTTGACTTGTATGTTCTTGTTGGATCTACGCGGCTTCAGGGGCAGACAAGGTGACAGGGGCCGTGCTGGTTGGGAGTTGAGCAGGGAAGCATGCAGGGAAGTAGGGAAGAGAAGTAGGGAAGTAGGGAGAAATTGGGGGAATTGGGAGAATTGGGAGCAGCCAGCGGAGTCGGGAGTACCTGACACTGGCAGTTGGGACCAATATGAGCCCATATTAAAACGGCCTGAAGCGAGCTGGGGCTGGGGAACGGGCGTGTGGGTGTGGGTGCGTGTGGGTGCGGGGACGGGGCATTGCTGTGGTCAATTAAGGGGGTGCGATGCCGCTGATGTCCCAGGCTCACTCTGCCACCGTTCCAGGCTACGTTCCCTGTTCAGGCCGGGCCGAAGCTTGTCCCAGGGTCCAGTCGCGCTACTACACTATCACTACTCTCCAGCTTGCGCACAGCCCGCTTTGGCAGCCAGGATTAACCAGGATAGGATAGGATAGCCAGAGCGGGCGTATAGCCAAGTTTATTGGGTTTGGGGCCAGAATTGGGACCAAAGTTGGGACAAAGTGGCTGGAGGCAGGAGGACTGAGGCAGGGAGGCCGTCTGGGAAGAGGGGAAGAGGGGAGATGGCTGGGGAAGTACAAGAAGCTGGGATCGAGCTGGGATCGAGCTGAGATCGAGCTGGGAACGAGTGGATGCGAGAAGAGGTAGGACTCAGGAGCGCAATTGGCTCTCAAGGTGCAGCATGACTATTGTAGTTAGCAATCGGCATGATTGTCGTTGTAAAGGGCCGTGTCGGCTCTAGGCGGCTACCGGCTGGTGCTGTGACGATCCACCTGTCTGACTCAATAGATTGAATAATCAGTCATCAAATGGTATAAGAGGGCAAAGCACAGAGCAGTTAGGTATGTTACAACTTGAGACCTGAACAGCCCGAGCACGTAGAGTTGATTCCACTGGCTGTACTGACTGACTGAATGACTGACTGACTGACTGACTGACGATTGGGTACCACATTGCGAGTCTGACTGGCTCTACCACTAGCGAATCTCCACAGTACGTTACCATAGTACGTGCTGTCTGATATTGAACTTCGACTTTGACTCCCAACGCGTGTCAGAGATCAAAATGAAAATCCCATTGTTTGGTCCTTACTACATGTCCCCAAATGACAGTAAAGATGTGGACGCAATTGTAGACGCAATGAATGACGAGCGAATAACCAAATGGCTAGGAAGGCGGCCCGCTGGAGAGTATGGAAAACAGCAGGCACTACAATTCCTCAACCTGACTACGTCTGAGTACCGAGGAGTGCCAATTTTTTATGCGATTCGCGACAGCTCGGCAGCAGACAAAATGATTGGATCCGCAGGCATCCGAGTGTCAGATCATGACGAAGACAGAATTCAATCTAGGCCGGCGCCCACTGAAAAGCGGACTGCTTCAATGGGCTTTTGGTTGCATCCTGACTACTGGGGCAAAGGGATCATTTCGGCGGTGGTGAAAGCGATTGTGGAGCTTGGAACCACAAAGTTTGATATCTATGAGTTTGAGGGCGATTGCTTCGTAGGCAATTATGGGTCGCGAAGAGCGTTTGAAAAGAATGGGTTTGTCCTGTATAAGGAAGAGAAGCGGTCATTCCAGCAATTGCAGACGGGAGAATGGAAAGACCGATGGTTTTTGCGGCGAAGTGTACGCAATGAGCCGAAATGAGCCGAAATGATATGGATTTGGTACATGAGGCCAACCAGCCAACCCCGCCAATCTTATCCATTGTGTCCAGTATTTAGTATATGTATACCGTACAATGTATGTTCTGCACTATTACGCATAAATCTACACGATGTCACTGACGAGAAATCAATCAATTGAGTATAGTCGTAAACACGTCCAGCTAACACTACCACCACCCCACGTCGCTCTGCAATTGCACTACCTATGCTGACGCTATCTCCGTGCCCGCACTCCCTACTATCCATTTATCACCTCACTTGTCTGAAATTTCACCCTATCTCCAGCATGTCTCAGATCGGTCCGATGAAAAATAAACACCAAACCGACCGTCTCAACCACATCAAAATCAACCCCAACTCGCGTCTTCATCCCCATTGATGCCATGAGCAGGCGTCAGTCCGTTAGACCGTGGAGGAATGAAAAGGAAGATGAGCCAATACGGCCAGTGATTGATGAAGGATATGTCGAAGTGGGCCAGCAGCGACTCATTGCGGTGTCCATTTTCGTGCTCATTCAGGCGTTCAAGTTGTACGACTTTGGCACTGGCAACAGCGATTCGTTCATTATCAAATATTTCATTATCGACAGTATCTACTTATGGGTGCTGCCGCTATTCCGGATCCCATGGCTGACGTTCGCATACCCAGTGACGCTGTTCCAGATTCTGGCAATGGCATTTGTCACTGTCATTATTGGCAACAACGCCCTGTCGCTCACAGCGTTCTTCTTTGGCGCGTGGAGGCGCCACTTTGAACGGGAGCTGTCGTTCTCAGGGTCCCGAATCAAGACTTCAGACCTAATAGACTCGTCTCATCACCTCAGTGGCAGGTACACAGTGCACATTCTGCCCGAGAGTACTGCACTGCTTGATCCTCTGAGCGCGTCGTACTGCTTGACCGGTCATGAGGGCGATCAAGTGTCAGTTCCGGTGCGACTTAACGCTACTGAGCCCATTCTGATTCAAGTCACGCGAACGGGTCTGGAAGGCGACTTGGGCTCAGAAACACTCAATTTCACCAAGCGTGACATCAAGAAGCTCGCTTTAGACCTGCCCCCGGAGAATATCGAGGGCACAAAGTTACATTACCTCGGCCTGCCATTTGACGAGCCGGGATTATACAGACTGGAGCGGGTCGTTGACTCGTCTAACCTCGACGTTCGCGTATATCAGAAAGACGTGCTCATCACCGCCTGTCCTCGGGCCCATATTGTGGGCGGGGGGGCCAGCCCTGGCACCAAATCAGGAGAACCAGCATTAAACCGATGCATTGGCACTTCAGATGCTCCTAAACTAGTGGTCGAAGGAGTCGCCCCGCTCAAGGTCAAGTACAGCCGGTCTATTCGGGGCCGCGAGACTCTGTTCTCGGTTCAATCGCTCCGTCCTGATAGCCTCGAGAGTCCATTGCTGACCGGGAGCTTGACAGAGCTGGGCTATGTCTGGGACGGCACGTCGTCTCTCGACTGGGCGGCGTCCAAGACGGTTGACGTAGAGATGGATACCGCACTCAATGTCGCAGGCGAATGGCTGTACAATATCGACGAAGTAGAGGACGCGCTGGGCAACGTGGTAAACTACGACAAGAATCAGCAAGCAGTTGCTCCTGGCAAGTCAGGAGCACTCAGCTATGGATTTAATGTGCATTCGCGACCTAAAGTTAGGTTTGAAGGTTGCAATGCCGAGGCAGCAGTTAAAATGCCCAAGGGCCAGTCGGCGGAGTTGGCAATTTCACTGGCAAGCGAGGATCCTGACCAGAAGTACACAGTGGAGTTTGTTCGGGTGCCATTAGACGAGGATCAGGACCAGGAGGAGGTGTTTTCGCGACAATTCACTGGCCGCCGAAACCGGTTAACCGTCGACAAACCCGGAACATACTCGATCCGGTCTCTGAATGGCCAATTCTGTGCTGGTGACGTGTCGGAGCCGTCCATTTGCATGGTGTACGTGCCGCCAGAGCCCACAATTAACATGGACTTTGTCGAAATCAAAGACAAGTGTGCGGGCACCGTTGGAATCAAGGTGGATGTTGCATTTACCGGCACGCCCCCCTTCCGGCTGTCGTACCGAATGATCCAAAACGGTGCTGTGGCCCAGACAAAGTCAATTGATATTTCTCAGAGCCACTATCAAGTGGACCTGCGGCCTAGCGACGCGGGAAGCTACACATACGAGTTTTTCTCGCTGGACGACGGTATTTATAAAGGGCTCGCCCTTGACGGCGACGGGTTTAGAGTCGAGCAGACGATTCGGGCCCTGGCTGGGGCGTCATTTGTGGAAGGCGCACCGTCCCGGCGAACCTGCTCTGGCGACAGCGTCGATTTTGGGGTCAAACTCAATGGAATTGCTCCGTACAAGCTCGTGTACGAGCTAGTGCAAGGTGGATCTAAGCGGTCTGAGTTTGTGATCAAAGACATTGAGGGCCCTGAGACGACAATTTCTACTCCGGCACTCAAGTCTGGAGGAAGCTATACTGTGTCTTTGGTGTCTGTAGAGGACGGCAACGGGTGCAAGAGCACACTGAACGCACCCGACGCGCGAATTGAAGTGAGGCGGCAACGCCCAGTAGTCGGATTTCTCCCCATTGATGGCTCGTTCGATATTAAGGCGCTTGAGGGCCACCAAGTGGGTCTTCCGCTGCGACTAGGGGGAGAAGGACCGTGGCAGGTGGCGTATCGACACGAAAATGCCAACCACGAGACGACAGACTACCAAATTCAGGTGAACAATGCCAATTCCGAGACAATTGACGTCACTGAGAGGGGCAAGTACACGCTCTTGAGGGTTCAGGACTCGTTTTGCCCTGGCGACCTGTCGTCGGCTACTCAATTCGACGTGTCGTGGTACAAGAAGCCTGAGCTCAGTGTGGTGGCGTCGCCAGCGCTGACCAAACTCGAGGACAATGTGTTTTCGAGGCGAGCTATCTGCGAAGGCGACGAAGACGCGTTTGAAGTAGGACTGGTAGGGTCTGCGCCATTTGGTGTCGGGTACACAGTGTCTGGGCCCACCGCAGGATCAGGGGCGCCTAAAAAACAGAGCATCCAGGTCGCGACCCGGTACGCTAACATTCGATTGGTGTCGTCGCGGGTCGGCGACTACGAGTACACATTCCAGGAGGTGTCAGATGCCATTTACGAGTATCAGCCCAACCAAATTGCGCCTATCAGGGTGCAGCAGAAGGTCCATGCACGACCCAGTGCAGGGTTTGTGAACCGAGGACGCACCTACCGGGCTTGCAGCAACGACGCGTCCAAGGTGGACGCATTGTCAGCGGCCCCGTCTTCATCGTCGTCGGCGTCGTCAGACACAATCCCTATCCGATTGCAAGGGCAGGCGCCGTTCTCGCTGACATTGTCAGTGCGACACGAGGGATCGGGCCAATCCGACAAAGTGACGATTCCGTTGGTCAAGGAAAAGCTGTATAACCTGCCAATTAGCACCCTCAAACTCGGACTCGGGCGACACACTGTGTTCATTGACCGCCTCGTTGACGCTAATGGGTGTGGTCGCGAGGTCGGCCTGAACCCTGAAGAGCTAGTGTCAGTGACGGTTTCTGACGTCCCCCGACTCAACCAGCTAAGCCCTAAGCGCGAATACTGCGTAGGGGACCGCATTGGATTTGCCCTCAACGGGGTCGCGCCGTTTGAGGTTGTGTATGAGTTCAATGGCAAGCGCCAAAAGGCGTCGACCGGGTCGCCGTTCTCCCGCCTTGCATCTTCGGCGGGCAACCTCAGTTTGGTGTCCATTGGCGACAGTGCATCGGGGTGTAGCCAGCAATTGGACGACCTCACGTTTAATATCCACCCGTTGCCGTCGGTGGAGGTCGCAGACGGCAAGAAGATTGTCCATGACATTCACGAGGGCGACCAGGCTGAATTAGTGTTTACGTTTACGGGCACGCCGCCATTCTCCTTCACCTATGTTCGAAGTGAGCTCGTGGGCCGGCCTGGGCGATACAAGGCGGTCGAATCGCAGACCGTGGCCAATGTGGAAGGATACCAGTACAGCATTTTCACTAACAAGCAGGGGTCATATGAAGTGAGTTTCCTGGAAGATGCGCACTGCTCAGTGTCGAAGCAGAAATAGGACGGCACTTGGCGATGGCACACTAGACACTAGAGAGGGGGGTGACACTTAATTAGCAATATATCGCAATGAGAGTAAAAATTAACAGTAGTACAGTAGGGCAGCCGCCTTCATTAGGTCGTTTTTGAATACCTGGCAACCGCTTCAGCATATGTCTCCTCAGTATGGGCCCACACTTTGTCTTGCAATCGCTCGCTCAAGTAGCCTTTCTTTTCCAGTGACGGCCGCAAGTCCTTGAATTTGGAGTCAATGATATGGGCTCCAGTGGCAAATCTCGGGGACGAATACCCGACATAGAAGTTTGCTTCACCAGACTCGTCCGCGGGAACAAACAGCTTGTCAATAAACGGAATGCCGGCTACCCACCGCGCGTACCAAGGCATTTGTCGGAAAATCCCCGTCCATACGGCTCCAGGATGGACGTGGCTAAACGAGATATCTGGGTACAGACGGCCGAATCGCGCTACCGCCAGCGATGTGAACCCAGCTAGGTGGTGAAACGCGTGACGCAGAGTGTAATTGTGCTTGAGAGCCAAGTCATCCTCCACGACTGGCCCCTCGTTTCCTGCCCCCAGAATTGTCACTACCCGCGCCTGCTTATCGGTCTTGGCCGCAGTCTGCAGTAATGGCAGCAGTTCCGACGCTATTCTCCACCGTCCATAGTACGTGACGGCAAGCTTAGTGTCAATTCCCTCAACGGTCTCGTTTCGGCCATCAAAGTTCAAAAACCCTGACGACAAGAACAACAGGTTGACCTTCTTCTCGTTGCTCTTTATCCGAGCCACCACCTTGTCGCATTCCTCAATCAGCGTCGCGTCAGTCTTGACAAAGTGGTACTGAGCATCAGGGTTGGGGTTGATCTCTCGCAACTTTGCAACGACTGCGCTTCCAGCTTCCTCCTTTCGTCCCAGCACGTAGATGGTCGGGTTCTTGACATACTTGGCAAACTTGTACGCAGTATGTTCGCCAATACCGCTAGTCGCCCCCAAAAACACCCCAACCGCTTTTTCCAACGGGTACGTGACCTGAGCCTTGTCGTTAGCAGCTTGAACCTCAGGTAGAGTCATGGTAGTATCAGTAGCAGCAGTAGTAGCAGTAGCAGTATTAGTAGTAGCAGTAGAAGCAGCAGTAGAACAATGGAAGTGGCGATGCCAGGGATCGTGGGGCGGCGTTGCGATGAGGTCTGTTTTATAGTCTGCAACCTTATGCACGATCGCGTTATCTCCGCACGGGTGCTGGGAGCACTGGCTGTACCGGCACCCGGAGTAATTGGAGATGCCGTATCCGTGACGGACATGATGATAAATCCGGGCGATAAGCGGACTTATCGGGGTTAGGGGATGAGATTTGGGTGGTCAGGGACTGAAAAATCCTGATCCAGGATTATCACACCAGTGGGGGTTTGTTACTACACCAGGGGCGTTGCGGGGTTACTGGTTTAGGCTATTGCGGGGCAGGTATCACACGCATTATAGGCATTACTGCGGGCCGTCGCGTTACAATGACGGCTTTAAGGTTGGATCAATATTATGGGCAAGACATTCTGGACCTGTTCTCGAAAGGGTTTGAGTCGACCTTGACTGATCCGGAGCTGGAGTCTCGTATTCAGGCAGTTAAAGGAGCGTTGTTTGATCGAGATTACGTTCAGGCGTTTGGCAGCGCAGAAAATTTGGACGCATACGTAGTGCGGTGGTCGCCGTCAAGGGCGCTTGGATACAGTGCCCTGTTTCAGAGCCTTGGTCCAATCCGAGCACTGTTCAGCGGTCAGAATGAGGTCAATGTGGTCGCAGTAGGTGCTGGAGCCGGTGCAGAGGTCGTTGCACTGGGATCAATGGCGTTCTTAGACCCTGACTACCCCGCTCGGGCCCGAGTGTTGGCAATTGACATTGCAGAGTGGGGCCCAGTCATTGACAAGATTGTCGCTCGGGTAGCAGATGATTGGTACAATTGGAACCAGCCAGGATCGGTAGCGGGCGCAGACACTGAGGCGACTGAGTCGCTGGAGCAGAAATTGTCCAAGCTGAGTTTGGACTCCAGCCCGTTTCAGGTCAAGTTTGTCAACCATGACATCCTGACCTATCCTGTTGACCAGCTAAATCTTTCCAAGGTCCAATTGGTGACATCCATGTTTACTACCAACGAGCTGTTTGCATCGTCACGAGGCCAAACTGTGCAGTTTTTGAAATCGCTAAGGGCATGTCCTCCCGGCGCACTGCTACTGCTAGTTGAAAGTGCCGGATCATATTCTCAGGTCAAGGTAGGGACCAAGGTGTTTCCAGTTCAGTTCTTGATTGACCATTCCTTGACCTCTGATGGGACTTGGAAGCTAGTTGAAAGTTCCGATTCGAAATGGTTCAGGCTCTCTGACAACTTGAATTATGGACTGAAACTCGAAAACATGCGGTTTTTCTACCGTCTCTACGAGAGACAGTGAGTATGACAAGCAGGCAAGCAAATCAACGGACCAACAGCTCAGCAATCAACCGGCAGCAGACGAACAAGCAACAGACACGTGCACTGAATAACGACTTACGAATACAAATGCAGCTTTAGAAGCACCTTCGGCTCATTCAATTGTATCATTAAATTACATTTTCATCCTTACTCCTCATCCTCGGCCTCGTCGTCAGACAAGACAAGGTTGAAGAATCGGAGCTCGTAAACACCTCGCGACTTGGCAACAACTCGGAGCCAGTCTCGCAGAGAGTGCTTCTTGAGGAATCGCTTGGTCAAGTACTTGACGTACTTTCCAGAGAACTTGACGGTAGAGACAATCTCAATCTTGTCACCCTTTCGGGTAACGGTGACGGCATCTCCAAGGTTTCCGGTTCGGCCATCAACCTTGATGTGCTCGACAAGGTACTTCTCGAGGAAGGGCATGTCGATGACCGAGTTCTCATTGGCCTCAGAGGCGTCAATGACGAACTTCTTAACGATCTTCTGGGACTTCTTGTTGGATTTCTAAGTTAGCATCAACCTACTGCTCAAGCAAGTAAACTTGCCACAAACAGAGGCATCCTGATTCACAAAGTATACTCCAAACGGAGCACACTATGGAAGAGGACACGAACAGCAAAGCGTGCTAGTACATACCACTGGGGCCATTTCTACTTTTAGGACTTCGATATCGAGTACTGAGAATCAGGGTGTCGTGAAGTTGATATTTGAAAAGTGAAAAGTTTGGATTACCTGATTAGGAAGGTGACTGTTAGGGCTGCACGGCGGGAGAAGTAGGATATCGCACTTCACACGGCTGAAGTCACGTGTTGGAAGCGAGGCCCTTGCGACCATTGCGACCATTGCCAACTGGGTCTCGCTGGTTTACAGCTTGGTGTCCGTTCGTTAGGCTCGCTTCTCAATCTGGTGATCATGAGTTTGGGAAGATCTCATGGCCATTTTGGTTTCGACGACCCCCGCCAGCGATTGATACCTAGCACTGTCATTGGACCGCTACCCCCTGAAACCTGACCCCATTTTCATTATCAAGATCCCATGCTTCACTCCTTTACCCTCGTATCCTGCCCTTTCCATCCCTTCAGCCCCCACCGTCCACTCATTCCCCTTACCTGCCCAACTATGAGAATTCACTCGCTTCTTTGCGTTCATCAAACCCTGTTTCCAGTCTGCTTATCTTATCAGTGAAACGGTGTGGCTGTGCATCTCTCTACCACTGTACAGGCGCTTTCTGACAGGCCCTCCCCGGCAAGGCCACTAACCGCGTTACACAGTTGAGACGGCCATTTAGGTCGCTATCTGAATAAATCCGTATCTAAATAAATCCGTCTCTCAATTTCAATCACTGCCCTGACTTCATATTGCTCCTGCTCTCTTCTGCTACCATCCCCGTCGCCTACCTGTCGCCTGCTCTTGCGGTATTCGGCTTTTGCACAGCCGCCCTCCCCCTTAATAGACCAAACCGGAAACCGGCTCCGAGGCGCTTAAGTACTTTCTAGCGGCCTCACCCGAAGACATCTAAGAGACGAGACTTGATAGGGTTCAGTCTTGCGCGTCAGTCGCGTCTCATATTGCATCTACTATACCCCATTTTGCCGCCACCTTCACGCCACCTTCACGCCACCTTCACGCCACCTTCACGCCGTTTTCGTCTCGCCTCCCTCGCGTTGGGCTCTGATTTGCATTCTCTGCGTGCCAGCGTTCGCCTGATTGGACTGCATTTGGACTCGACGTCTCCTGATTCTGGAGACTGGCGTCCATGACCAACAACAAAAAACGCAGCTCGTCGAGTTCCCGGGAAGATAGATCGAGTAGTGGGGCCAAGAGAGTAAACGAGTCGATTCCACTACGAAAGACATCAATGAGTTCTATAGACGGGAGAGACAGGAACGATAACGTCGACGACGAATATGATGATACGACTCCGGTACTGGACACGGAACGGACACATACACAGGCACGGTCAGGTTCATCGAGATCGCGAGCCGAGAGGAGGTCGCCGCTTCAAGTCCCACTTGGATTCCGTGGAAAGCTCACACCGTGGCAAAGGCTGTGGCAGCTGTGGCCAAACCTCGGCGCTATTCTGTCCAAATATGCAAAATTCATTGGGCCGGGTATCATGGTCTCGGTCGCCTACATGGATCCGGGCAATTACTCGACGGCGGTGTCGGCGGGAGCGCTGTACCAGTATAAGATGCTATTTGTGGTTCTAGTGTCAAACCTGCTGGCAGTGTTCCTGCAAACGCTCTGTCTCAAGCTCGGGTCGGTCACTGGCCTCGATTTGGCCCAAAACTGCCGTCAAAACTTACCGAGGTGGCTCTGCATTGTGCTCTACGTACTGACAGAAATCGCGATCATTGCCACGGACTTGGCCGAGGTGGTGGGAACCGCAATCTCGCTTAACATCCTGTTTGGGGTCCCGCTGTCGGTAGGCGTAGCTCTGACGGTCATTGACGTGCTGCTAGTGCTCATGGCGTACCGGCCGAACGGCCCCATGCGGATTCTGCGGTACTTTGAGTACATGGTGGCGGCACTGGTCCTTGTGGTGGTCGTCTGCTTTGCAATTGAGCTGTCCAAAATCAACGTCCCCCATGTTTCGGCCATTTTTGAGGGGTTCTTGCCCTCCAAGGAGCTCGTTGAACAACAGGGTCTATACCTTTCTTGTGGAATCCTTGGCGCAACTGTCATGCCCCATTCACTATACCTCGGGTCTGGCCTCGTCCAGCCTCGGCTGCGGGAGTACGACCTTGCGCACGGGTACTACGAGCAGCCAGGCACTGAAGACGGCGATGACGACGAGCCGCTCAAATACCGCCCTACAATCTATGCCATCGACTACGCCATGACCTACTCTGTGGTAGAATTGGTGCTGTCATTGTTCACTGTGGCGATCTTTGTCAATGCCGCCATCCTCATTGTGGCCGGAGCAACGCTATCGGGTTCCGAGGAGGCGACGGACGCTGACCTCTTCTCTATCTACAACATGCTGCGGTCCATTCTAGGACCAGCCGCTGGCACAGTGTTTGCACTAGCATTGCTGTTTTCTGGTCAGTCTGCCGGAATTGTGTGCACCCTCGCGGGCCAAATGGTATCGGAAGGGTTTTTGCATTGGTCGTTCCAGCCATACATTCGCCGGCTCATCACCCGGGCACTCGCAATTGCGCCCTGCTTCTTTGTGTCTATCTTTGTTGGTCGCAAGGGGCTCGCGGATGTGCTCAATGCATCGCAGGTAGTTCTGTCACTACTCTTGCCGTTTGTGTGTGCGCCATTACTGTACTTTACCGCAAACAAGCGGATCATGCGGGTCCCAATTGTTCCCGAAATCGTATCATCCTTGTCGGAGTCTGATACACCAACCACTCTTTCTGGAGAGACGCGATCAAGCCAGCCAATGTACTCGTCAGTGTCGAACGAGCTTGAGACAGAGTCGGAGCCGGGCGATGAGACGACGACTGGAAACGGAATCATCACTGGCAACGGCACGGGTGCGGACCGCCAGAGCTTTGAATCCAACTTCTCAAACACTTCAAGCATCCTTGTGCCGGAGTATAAGGACATGAGCAATGGCAAGTGGACAAATATTGTTGCAATTGCTACTTTTGCATCGGTTTCAGCACTCAACCTGTTCCTAATCATCTCCATGGCGGCAGGCGCCGACGTTCATTTGTAATTTGCATGAAATTGCGGGAAACTATTTATTTGCTTTGTGGTTAATGTAATGAATAAATACGCTAATTCGCACTACCGCGGTCGACGAGCATTCTTTGCTGATTTGGACAAAGTTGCTAACCGAGCTTGAGAGGTCTTGAGTTCCGGAGCAGGTAGGACACCAGAGTATGACACTTGATGGGTTGGAATGTCAGTGGCGAGCTCGAATCCAAGTGCTTTGGGACCGTAGTCGTCAGTGACCCGGGCCAACAGGTTCTGAATTTTGAGTGCCAGCCGAGTCTCTTTATCGCTAGGGGTTTGCTCAGTGGTCCCATTGTTGTGGGATAGTCGTGCACGCTGGATTGACTGTAACTTCAGCAGCAAGGTCGAAATGAGTTCGAGTTCAGTGTGGTCCTTGGCCGCAGCCAACTCATCTTCGTCGACAAAGCTCGACGGCGCCCATTCCAGCACCTTGACTGGGTCTATTGGCGCGTCTTCAGGCAGCTTCAGGTCCTGGATGAGCTTATGGGGATCAACTGGGACTTTTTTATCAGTCTCGTCGTCAGCTTCAGCTTCCGACCCTGCCTCGTCTTCGGTTTTAGTGACCTCCTTAGTCCCAGTCGAATCTGGGCCATCGCTCTCTTCCTTCTTTTCATTCGCGCCATTTTGGGCAGCCCCTTCCTGTGCCTGTCCGCCGTCGGCCTTGACTTCGGCCATGTCAACATCTTCGTCGTCAGACAAATTAGCCTCTCCTCGAATTGACTCTAACGCAGACTGGCGAACGTCCTCCTCAGTAGCCAGTTGCTTTGTCCCAAGCTTCTCGTACCACACCGAGCCCACATCCTGAGATCCAAACACCGAACCGGCACCGTCCACAGTAGGAGCAAACGTCTCGTCATCGAATTTCAGCCACCGAGCTGCCGACACTGGCCGCAGTACTGGGTGCTGGAAATAGATGAGCATTTCAGTTGGGGGGACCGCCGGATGGGGGATCCGCATCAATGCCGGAGACACATACCCCAGACTAGAAGGAGACTGCGATTGGTAGTATGGCTGGAGTGAAGACAAGGCAATTGGGCCGTGGGTCTCGGATTCCCGATAGTCTAGTACCGATCTGCCTGAAGGAGTCGAAAACACAGGGCCATGTTGGGTCATTAAGAAGTACGCATGGGGGCCATTGACCTCAGTTTCCGAGTAAATGGAGTCGTAGTTAGGAACAACTTCAGACTCAAATGGGTCCTCGTCGTCGTCGGGCTTGACTGCCCCCTTGCCAGTGAGATTCACCTCCGCTGCCAGCCCTAGCCGTCGCGTCTCTCGCCAGATCAGGTCTGTCCACGCGCGAAACGCGGTGTCCAGTTCAACATAGTCATCAGACCCAATCGAGTGATCCAATAATAGCACTGCGGTGGCAAATCGCACATCGTTATGTAACGACACGAGATCAGTTGAATGCTTGTTCTTGCGGTATTTCGACCTCACTGACGTCCTCTTAGTGTGGTCTTCCACAAACTGGCGAACATGCGCTACATCTCCATCACTACTTGCAGGAATCGCTTGCGCATCCACAATTTTCCGCCCAATTTCCGACGAGATCAACACCGACCAAGCATCAGCCACCAACGACTCTGAGTGTCGCTGCTGGGTACCGGCACTCTGTCTCCTCGTAACCATTTTTGGAGGGACGAAGAGGGGAGTCGCGTCACGTTATGTTAGATACGAGGAGTCGCGGCCCGTCACGTGGTATCAGCTATTCTACACAATCGCGCGTTCTTGGCTGCACAGTTCCAGGCTGCGGTCGATTCGCTGAGATGCGATTTGGGGTGTTAAGCGGTCGCTTGTGAATAAAATCTACCGCGCGAAAACTACCACAGTCTCGCACGGCTGAGCCCAAAAGCTTGACAAAATCGCAAATGTGCGGCTGGATTTTTCACCGCCCCAGCCAGAAAATGGCCCGAAAATGGAGAGGACCGGCCAGGAGCCGGCTCAGATTCGACCAAGAAGGCGACTGGGTGCTGTGACTAACCCGCTAGATGGACGATTCTGACGAAGACTACGTCGAGTATCTGAGCTCGGGAGATGAAAGGCAGAGCGGCATCTCCCGCCGTACTAGAAACCGTGACGATAAGAAGGCTAATGGCCGAAATGGCCGGGGTGGAGCCAGTCAATTGGCATCTGGATACTCGTGGGAAGACGAGTACCACCGGTCGTGGGACGTAGTCCAAGAGGACGAAGGAGGGTCACTGGCTGGCGCCGTAGCGGGGCTCGTAGCTGATCAAAAGAAGCGAAGGCTGGTCAAGGATGTGGTTCCGGTTCGCCGAGGAATCATCCGCAACCTGGTGCTAATTCTTGATCTGTCAGAAGCAATGGCGGAACGGGATTTGCGTCCCAATCGACATGCTGTGTCAATTTCAACTGCTCTGGAGTTCTCAGCCGAGTTTTTTGACCAGAATCCAGTGTCCAGACTCGGCGTTATCGGCATGAGAGACGGGATTGCGATCCCGGTGTCCCCATTAGACACTGCGCCGTCGCAGTGCTCGGCAGCAATTGCAGAGCTCCGCAAGACTGAGCCCCAAGGCAACCCGTCTCTCCAAAATGCATTAGAGGCTGCTCGGGCTATGCTCCAGGCGGCGCCTGAGCACTCTTCGAAAGAGATTGTGCTAGTATTTGGCGCGCTGTTGTCTGCTGACCCAGGTGACATCCATACTACAATCACCCGCCTAGCTGCCGAATCAATTCGAGTGCGAGTGGTCGGTCTGTCTGCTCAGGTCGCAGTGTGCAAAATGCTAGTTCAAAACACAAACTCCGGCGACGGTTCTGGGTACGGAGTGGCACTGAACGAAGTGCACTTCCGGGACTTGTTGATGGAGGCTACTTCACCGTTGGCAGTGTCGGCTTCCGACAAGCTTGTCGCCAAGTCAGCAGCTCTGGTTCTAATGGGGTTCCCGTCTAGACTGGCTCCCACAAAGCTACCGTCTCTCTGTGCGTGTCATTCGAAGCCCACCACGTCCGGGTACCTGTGTCCTCGGTGTAAATCAAAGGTCTGCGTTCTTCCCACCATGTGCCCGTGCTGTGGGCTCACGCTTATCCTGTCGACCCACCTGGCTCGGTCTTACCATCACCTTTTCCCAATCAAAGCATACAAGGAGCTTCTTCCGGACGCCTCTGCATTCCCCAAAGACCACCAAGTCCAGTGTTTTGGGTGTCTCCAACCTATAATCCCCACTTCTGAGTCGAGGTACAGGTGCCCCGTCTGCCGCAACGTCTTCTGCCTCGATTGTGACGTATTTGCCCATGAAATGCTTCACAATTGTCCCGGATGCGAGTCCAACAGCACTGCTCCTACTGCCCAGCCAGCGTCGACTCGAGTCAAAATCAATATGAAACGTCTTCAGCAGCAGCTTCATCCCCAAGGCGCTGCGTAGGAGTAGCAGACTACTAGCTAGTAGCTATTAATTGTATTTATTAGGCAGAGCAATGCCATGAGGACTTGGCCTGTGCCATAATCAGTATAGTTGATGCATATTTATTGTGTCTACTTAGTCCCTCTCTCTATCTCCTTGACTACCCATTGAACGCCCTCTCGGTCTTGGACTACCTCAACAACTGGAAGATCCCATCCAACTCCTCCTGAGCCAATAGCTGCCCCCATGCGTGGCACTACCTGGCATTTGCGCTTGGTGGATGAAAGAGCAGTGGGCACATTCAATGGCTTTGAGAAGGTAATAAGAGACGTCGTTCGGCCAACATTTGTTAGCATTTTACCCCCAACTGAACAGAGCGGGTGGATTCGAGTCCGAGGCTCTCGGCCCTGCCTAGATTCCCCCTTGCTCATTGATTTGAAAAGGATATACTTGGGGGGCTCCTTACCAGAATGGGTGATGACGGAATGAGGATGCACATACACAAACGGGCTGTCAGACGCCGACTCTCGAGACGGGAAGAGCGACATGTAGGGGAAAGTCGATGTCCGGCTCTTTTCTTTGTTTGTAATCTCATCAGTCACGTAATCAGCTCGTATAGCCACCTGGTCAATGAACCCCGCGATCAGGACTTGCTTGAGTACTGATTTCTGGACATCCGTGGGGACCCCTAGCTTTTTGCGAAGCTCAGATTCCTTCACTGCACCTTTAGCAGCATGAGAGACCACAATTGACACCAATTGCTGCCGCAGCTTTGCGATTTCCTCCATCTGCTTGAGTCGCACGAAGTTAGTCTGAGCAAATCTATCTTTGTTCTGCTCGTAGTCGTATCGGCCAATCACACTGAGCAGCTTGAGCACGTCGCTCTCAGGATCCAGGGCCGAGAACTTGCGCATTGCCTTGAAGTAATCCGACCGAATTGTGGAGGATGCCATTGACCCTGGCTCTTCCTCGCCGTCTTCATCACTTTCTTCGTCGTCGTCTTTGGTCACTTCTTGCTCGGTCACAAAAGGGTCTCCTACGGTGAGACCGGATATAATCGCAATGACGTATCCCAGCGACTGATGGGTGTTGCCTACAAGCAACATCTTCGCATACCGAGGACTGAGGGGGAAGTAGCTCATGGCGCGGCCCTGCTCGGTGATTGCGTCCTTAGAATCAAGCGCCCCAAGGTATCTTAACAGCTGCAGCGCGGTAGCCAGTCGGTCTTGAGGCGGTGGTGTGGGGAAAGGGAATCGAAGAATGTTGTGGATTCCCATGGCCTTCATTTGCAGCACCACTCCTTCCACCGGCATTCTTTGGATTTCCGGCTTAGAGAATTGGCTAAAATCTCGCTCGTACACTGCAGACGAGTACACCCGATAGCAATGGCCAGGCCCCGTACGTCCAGCACGACCCGAACGCTGGTTGGCTCCCGCTTTCGAGGTCCACCCCACAGAAAAACTCTGGACGCCTGTCGCTTCATCGTAATGTCGCTCTTTTGCCCGGCCACTATCTACAACGTATCTGATTCCAGGAATTGTCAAACTGGTCTCTGCCACATTGGTAGCGACAACGCAGAGTCGAGTGCCTGGAGGTGGATCCTCAAACACCTTCATCTGCTCCTTAGTAGGCAGCAGCGAGTAGAGCGGCAGCACATGAAGCGGGTCATTGTCAGTTTGGCCATCTTCTAGAGTCTCTTCAAACCCTTCTTCGTCGGATGCATCATCGTAGTCATCGCCGGTCTCGTCTCCGTCTTCATCGTCGTCGTCCTGGCGCTCGCCGTAATCAAGATCCTCAGTCTCCGTGCCTACTTCACGAGCAGAAATTCGCACTTGGACTTCAACCTCGGGTTCGCTGGAATTGCGGTTCTTTTGCTTCTTTGGGAACCGCTTACGAAGGCGGCGGCACATGTCTTGAATTTCGTTCTGGCCTGTGAGAAAGATCAGGATGCCCCCTCGAGGCAATCGCTGGTGAATTTTGACGGCCTTGTCGTAGACCTGGTCGAGGTAGTCGTGGCGAGTTCGTCGGGAGAAATGAACCGAAACTGGGTACTGACGGGCTTCGACAGTCAAGACTGGAGGGGGGATAGGAAATAATGCATGATTCTGAGAGAAATCAGACACTCGAAGCGTCGCGGACATGATAATAAGTTTCAGTGGGCTCAGAGGCTTGGTCCCATCTGCCAGGCCCTTGCTTTCCTGCTCGAGGGCTAACTCTTTTCGCAATTTTAGTACCCGGCTTAGTACACCAATCAAGATGTCCGTATTGACGTTGCGCTCATGCGCCTCATCAACAATAATTGCGGAGTACTTGGACAAAGTCAAGTCGTTCGTCAGTTCTCTCAAAAGGACACCATCAGTCATGAACTTGACCGCGGTATCGGCATGTGTAGTAGCGTCGAATCGAATTTGATAGCCAACTTTAGACTCATGGTCACCCAATTCAGCCCCGACTCGGTTAGCCATGCTCACTGCTGCCACCCTTCTCGGCTGAGTTATTCCAATCATACCCGGGGTCGCTCCAGAGGGGGCCCCATATCCTGCTTCAAACAGGAATTGAGGGACCTGTGTAGTTTTTCCAGATCCAGTCTCTCCACAGAGGACAATGCAGTCATTATTATGAATTGCCTCCATAATTCGCTGTTCCTCGGACACGACTGGCAGTTGTAACCGGGCCTTCTGGATTTCCTCGGAGCGGGTTATTTCGACATAATGCGATTTGCGAAACTGGGTCTCAGGGTTAAATGAGTGGTCGGGTTCTGGAGAATCTCTGTCTTCAGATCGATCCAGAGGGATGTATTCTCCATCAAACTGAGGTACGTCCAGTCCAGTGCCTTCAGCGGTTCGCACCGGAGCAGTAGAATTGATATCATTGGCCCACTGTTTGAATTGTGATCCTTTGGACACGGACCCTTCTGGCACTGGTTCATATTCAGCCTCCGGCCTGGTTTCGGACTCGGAATCGGACGATGAATCGTCAGAACTATCGTTTTCAGACCCCCTGCCCTCGTTATCCTCGTCCTCATCGCTGTCCTCAACTCCGCTTTCGTCGCTGGCACTGTCACTTCCCTCGTCCTCGTTGACACCGTCCGTTCCAAGCTTCTGCCTCCAGGTCAATTGCTTGCCTTTTCTTGCGGAATCGACTTTACTCAAGTTTGAGAACCCGAAATTCAGCCCTTGGCCTTGCTTGCGGTGGTCGATGAACCCTGAAACCTTCGTTGCCGGAGCAGGAGCTGCTGGAGATTGACCCAATCCTAATTGTGGCTGATCCTTCGACTCAAAATCGCCCCACCGCCTCAGTTCTCTATTCTGAGTTGTGCCACCGCTGTCACTGTCATTCTCGCTTTCGTTGCTATCAGAATCGGGCCCCTCAGCTTCGGCGTCTCGCCTTAACTGTCGCAGCTTGGTGGTGTCGATTCTGGATCCAGCTAGCTTGGCGATCAAATCTTTCTTTTCCTCCTTTCGAATCTGCTTATCAATATACTTGTCCAGTCGTTTCCTCTTTTTGCTTGAGATACCAGGAGCGTCTCGCTTGACTTCTTGGGCGAGTTTTCGCTTGCGCTCCTGAACTTCAGCTTTAGACTGCGGGATCACAATTTCTGCATTGGAGTCAGCAGGGTTATTGCTCGTAGACGGGCCATCTTCGTGGGTCTCAAACTGCTTCTGCCGCTCTCTTTTCAAAGCATTGCGCTTGGCGACCGACCCTTGCCTGGCCTTATCATTGAATCTTTGGCGGTATTTCGCCATTGGGCTTGGAGGTTGTTGGTATAAGATTTGATCTGAGGAGATCAGATATGAAATTTTAAGCCTCAGGCTGTGCGGCGGGGCCCTCGAGACGGTGCCAATGCGGCCGCTAAAATGTCAATTTCGGGAGACAGAAAGGTGAAAAAGAACCGAAGTGCCACAGTAGACGTCTTGAGCGGACACCAGTTGAGTATGTTACCGTTCGGGCCCCAATTCCCCGTCTTATCCGACCCTGTCTGTCGACCGTCTCATACTGTCCGCCGATTTTTCAGTCTCAATTTTTCACGCGGTAGGTAACATACTGGTCTATATAAACCCCTGCGAATCCCCTCTAGCTCCTCATACAATGTCTTTAATTGGATCCCAGAGTCACGGAGCGAGTCGAACTCACAACGCTCAGGCCATTCTATGGCGTACGTGCTAGGGAATCCGTAGACTGACGAGTGCTGGAAATCCTGCCAGTTACTACGGCCTGTTGAATCGATATTCTGAGACCAGTTTAGGGTATCGTGGTTCGTAACTTACATCCAGATCACACAGCATAGAGTGAATAGTAACGAGTATCAGCATTCTTAAGACTAATCAAAGTGCAGTTAGAGCTTAGCCAAGGCGTAACTAGACCCCAGCCAGAGTGCAACCGGCCGCAAGCGTAGGTAACTACTATACTTTACAACCATCCAATTGCGCATCTAAACAAGCTACTATTCAAGCTTTTATGGTAAAGTTCGTGGTCTGTATATGTCTGACTAGTGAAAAATTTCAGGCGGAAATTTGAATCTGGCGGTGAGCAGGAAAAAGTGACTTTGACTGCAAGGGATCTGACCTGATCTCGAGTGTAGCTGCAACCTACACTCTCTACTACCACCTCTACCACTACTCAGTCTCTACCACTAACCAGTCTCTACTACTAACCAGCCTCTACACTGCCCTCCCGGTAGCTTTCATAACCCACCGACCTACGGACGTCTCTGAGATGCCTTATGGCTGGTAAAATAGGCTCAGAGCCACCGTCGGACCTCAACATCAAAGCGGTTTGTTATGACGGGATCCAAATCCCCGCGTGGTACTCGTCTCCGGGATACTTCGACCCCAGTCAAAAGAGGGCTCCTGTAGCACCAAGTCTTCAGCACCACCCAGGGCCGGTCGAGGCAATAGACGTGCTGTACGTGTGCCATTTTTGCTTCAAGTACTCTATCCAGGCCGCCGATATTGGCAAGCACGCGTCTAGATGTCGACATAAATCAAAACCTCCCGGAACCCTGCAGTACAAGACCACTGAGTACGCGATTCGGAAGGTGGCTGGAGCGTCGCCGGACAAACTGTTCTGCCAGTGCCTGTGCCTGTTTGGTAAGCTGTTCCTGGACTCAAAATCCATCTTCTACGCGGTAGAGGGGTTTGAATTCTACGTGCTCTATGAGGTCAAGACCAAGAGACCAATTGGGTTCTTTTCCAAGGAATTGAATTCCTGGGACGACTACAATCTGGCCTGCATTCTGGTGTTTCCGCCATTCCAGTCTCGGGGCCTGGGCCGGCTACTAATTGCATTCTCATATCATATCTCTGGGGTAGACGGCAAGCTAGGGTCTCCAGAGAAGCCGCTATCCAAGTACGGGAGGGCGAGCTATCTGTCGTACTGGCGGATCGAAGTGATGTCAGCAATTGGCAGACTGGCAGCAGACCACTCGGCAATTTCCATTACTGAGATATCCAAACTAACTGCAATTCGGCAGGAAGATGTATATGAAACGCTGAATCATTTGGGGGCACTGGGGAAGAGCGGCATCTTGGTTGAGAGGCTTGCTGCTTCGGGCAGTTCCAAGAGGATTGTTATTAATCCGCAGCATTGCGTCAAGAGTCTACGAACTTGGAACCTGGGCAAGGACAGCCAAGGGTCTGGCGTTGAGACACAAGAGGGCGCATAGCGAAAACTAATCGACGAGGCAATTGTCTAATTAATGTATAAGGGCCATGCGCCACTACATCCGCTATCACTACCGAAAGTCATGCTCTGATCGCGTCTGATGCGTCACTTCGTCTTGGACAGGCTATGAATCACAGCTCTCAACTTGACCGCATCAAACTGGACGGAATCGTATGTGGACGCAGGCGGCAGCACTTCCAACAATTTCAAAATCGATTGGGGAAGAACCTCCAAGATTGCGTCAGCACTGCCGCCATCCTTAAACTTCTTTGCTGGCCGGCCGTCGGATTGGGTCAAACTGGGGTTGACTCCTCCTCTATACCTTCGCCCCCAGTCAACGTCACTGATCGGATCGTAGTCTTCGTCCGAGTATCGGCGAGAAAAGATGTCCACTGAGTCCTGGTCTCCATAATTTTCTTTGTACCGACTCTCTAGCTTTAGCAGAGCCCCCAGTTCTCCATAGTGCGCCTCGTACTTGAGGTAGTGATCAAACAGAATTCTTCCTGCTTCTTTAGACATTCGTGGCACTGACTTTTCAAACAGGGCGCGGGCATTAGTGTCGTCGTTGGTGAGCACCAAAAAATCGAAGTACTCCTTCACAAAGTCAGCATCTTCGGGGTATCGCTTGAGCCCCAGTTCGAAGATTTTGCTGGCAATTCCTGCCGCTCGGTCGTGGTAATACTCCATCTTCGCCGACGCAACGAAGATCTGGTGGGTACAGTACGCTAACTTGCGACCTTCGCTAAACGCCTTGCGGGCTTCTTTAATACCCTCGGCGCGCTTCATAGACTTCATGTACACAATGTAAGCCGAGGTGACATCTCGAGCATTCAAATGGAGCAGCTTTTGGTGCCGGGACTCCTCGTGGCCCTGGCCTTGGCTGTCGGTCTCGATCACAGCTTCCTCTAATTTTGCTCGCTCGGCCTTGAGGTTGGCCAAAAATGCAGCATATGTCCCCTGCATGTCCTTAATATTCATCTCTCGTTCGTACATTTCTGCCAGCTTATAATACAGCAGAAAGCTCTGTGGGTTGGCCTGGGCTCCCGCCTTGAGAACGTCAATCGCAGCGCTGCTGTTGGCGGGGTCAATGGCTATTAAATATTCAGCATAATGGAACCACAGCTCGGGATGGTACCGTGCACATAGGATTGCTTGGTTGAAAGCGTGCTTAGTTCGCGCCTGGACGGTTGCAACGTCAGTTTCCAAGGGGTTCTTTTGCTCCCATTCAATCCATTTCATCCATGTTCCGCCTTGGGATTGCTCATACGGAGTCCATTGCCGGGGCATTGGCGTGGTGTTGGACGTGTCTAGATTGCCAATAAGGTTCTGGAGCTCTCGGTACGACGATCGAGCTGACATGTAGGCTGCTGACCGTTCAGATACAAACTTTCGGGCAGTAGTTTTGCCCATTTTGTTCTCAAACGCGTTGTACGCTTGCCAGATGTGCTCGAGATTTCGCATTGGAATCACCACTGCCCGACGATAGATTTTTCGCAGGTTGTCCATCTTTTGCTGTTGTTCCCAAGTCGTTCCAGTGTCCTTCGACTTGACGAGGTCAATATACTGCTGCCACAAGTCGCCACTATCGCGGTCAATACCAATGTTACTGAGAACAAACTCGTACACCTCCGAGATAACATTATACGATTTCTCGCCGTCGCGACCCTTAGGGTCATTAATTCGGCGAATGTATCCCACATAATGCGACCACAGCTTGATATTGAGCACTTTCTTGAGGCATCGGTTGAAAAGCAGCTCGACCTTGTGAAATTCGCCGTTGTCGAGCTCTGTATCAATGTAATCGACCCAGGTCTCTGCCGACAATGGGAACACAGTCAGCATCTTCTCATAAGTATCTCGTACCTCGTCAATTGGCTTCTCGGTGCGCTTCATTTCGGACACCAGAGAATTCCACGAATTGACATCTAGAGGGTCTTCAGCAACAATGTCCTGTAACTGGCCAATTGTGTCTTGGGGGAGGCGCTTCCGCTTGACCTTGACGGGAGTCGCTGCCTCGGTCGCTGCCTCGGGCGCGGCAGAGGGCTCCGCAGAGTCAACTGCGCGCTCGGTAGCCGAGGTTATCGACATCTCGTTATCAGCCTCAGTAGCTGCAGAACCTGAACCCTGTTGTGGCTCTGCAGGCTCGTCGCTGATCGCCACAGGATCATTGGCGGTCGCGCCATCGGCGGCAGGCTCAGCCACAGAATTTGGATCTGGAGCTTCAGTTACGTGTCCATTGTGTGCTTCTGGTTCCTGCGAAGCTGCAATTCTCTCGCTCCGGCCGTCCACGACCTCAGGAATAGGGTTGGAGCCGGCTTCCGGGACCATGTCAGGCTCGGACTCGGCCTGCTTTGACATTTTCGCCGTTTCAGTCAGCCTAACTGTCGCTTTTTCATCGCCAAATTTCACCACAGTTTGGCACGGCTGTGCGGAAAATCGTTCAAATACTACCACTACCAGGCAGCGCCGACTTCGAAGGAGAGTGCGAATTGAGTGTAACCAGTACAGGATATCTGGGCAAGTTTGACCTGTCCGTGAAGTTGGGCATGATGGAATTGCATGTGTGGGCAGGGCCTGCTGACCTGAAAACGGCGTCTAAGCTTTCGGGGTCGACCGTCTTTCCCGAGTGTAATGCTGCAATCTGGGTGCTGGCGGCCCTCAAGGTGAAAAACGCAACTGTCGTTTACAGTTCTAACCCCGCAATTTCTGCTGAGGGAGAATTGCCTGCTCTACGTCACCGGGGCGAGGTCTATGGAGGGATTGGGTCGATTGTGAATCATTTACGGAACATCGGGTACTCTCTTGGGCCCGACGGCACTGAAACTGGGCTTGGTAGAGCTATCTTCAGCTATATTGACTCTGAATTAGGGTCAATTTCGCGCTATCTCTTGTTTTTGCATTCTATAAACTACGAGCAGCTGACTCGGCCAATGCTGTCCCACATCATCCCGTTTCCAATGCAGTATTCAATCCCAATTGGCCAGCACAAGCTCGCCGAGCGCCGGTGTGCGTCCATGAACTTGAAATCAGCAAAGGGGGCTAGAGACCTGGACCAGGTGCCTGGAGCGACGACCTCTGGGGCTAAGGAGGCAATTGAAAAGATCCAACAGCAGCAGAAGGAGAGCAGGGCGCGAGTAGACGCTGCCAAAACTAATGTCGAGCTGTTGTTTCGGGCGTCGCAAGTTTTTGATCAACTCGCCCAGTCGCTGTCGCCGAATCTCACGGGATCAGCAATATCCGAAGCGGACATCCTGCTACTTGGCCATTTGCATTTGTACCTCAGCGGGGTGCTTCCAGACCAATCGGTAAAGAGCCTGCTAGAGACTCGGTACCCGAAGCTAGTGAACTATTACCGAGCCATTGTTCAGCAATTGGTGAAGCTACGGCCACCCGAAGGAGAGGTCCAATCAAATGATGTGCCAAGTCTGTTTAACGCCATAAAAGCCCATCTGCCAGTCTAGGTACAGGTGTTTGGCATAATAGAGGCTCGCAGGAGAATTGCATAGAAAAATCGCATAGAAATAATGACATGATGGGGGCGCTCCATGTCGTATAGAGGATAGAGGTAATGCCAAAACCACGCACAATGGCATACCATAAACACGCATACTGGTATTGCACGAGCAGTGTGCCTCGACCCTCTAGGTCCCGTCCACCAGGCTTTTTCTTCTCTCAGCTCTCTGCGGCTCCTTCTATCCTATTCCCCAGTGCTAATTCTTCCTCGGCTTCGTCACGCCTTCATTCACAATGTAATAAACAATTGTTCCATCATCAGTGCTCATTGCCATAACGATCCGTTTACATGACCCGCCGGTGTGATTCTTGATCGATTCAAACACCTCGTTCCACTGCCGGACTGTCCAAGTGCCTTCAGTTTGGCTGACTACCACAAATTCTCGACCCAGCGCTTCGTCGTCGGAGTACAGCTTTTGAGAAGGGACCCCAGAGCAGATTTGGCCATCACCAAACGACGCCTTCTCAACGTCTGTCCACAAATGCTGATGAACCAGGTTATGAATTACAGCGTCCATAGTCGAGGGAAGAAAGTGAATTCCAGCCCTACAGTGTCTAAATAGATGTCGCAATGAAGGTGAAAATCACGATAACGAAGTGAAAAATGGGAAATGGGAAATGAAAAGCCGAGTGAAAAATACGACCAACCTGAGAAAAACTGTCAATTGATAGCGGCCAGTCGACTGCGAATGGGGTAAATGCAGATTTCAGTCTGATCGCACAACCTCGTAGCGCTCTAGTATCTCCTTTAATGGATTAGAATATACATACAATAGGGCAGGACTCCGCAGGCTCCTGGAGTGTTGATCTCATAGCCTCCGACGGCACTGCCCAGAGTGGGGTGGTCGTATCTACATTTATACCTGGAATCCATATCCCTTCATGCAGACCTTGTACTGAGAAATAATGTCGTTGCACTTGACGCTGTCCTGTCCATAGAGCAAAACGCACTCATCTCGAGCGGACTTTTGAGGGGTGCAAACGCAACAAGGCTTCACCTCTAATCGTTAGTAATCACCGGTACTCATACCACAAACAGTACGTACTCTCAGGCTGAGCAGGAGCTTGAACTTGAACTAAGTTAGTACACAGCAACACACAAAACACAACCGCAGCACCCTCCAATAGTGCCACACCACTCACCCACCACACCCTACCCTTAACTCACCTTCTGCCATTATATGAATCTCACTCCTCGGACAATTACGGAATTTCACTCGGTCGCCTCGAAACCTCCATATAAATGGTGCGCGGCTGGATGTTTGGCGCGGCTGGGATCCCGGCTGCCGCTTGCCTACATAACGTCTCGATAACGACTCGCCACGATCCATGGCACTGACGGACAGTCATAGCGGGTGGCCTGGGCCGGGTGGGGCATCTGGGCTGCTAGAGTGGCCTGTGGTAGTTGCGCTGCCCCGGCTGTGGAGCTCGAACCCGGGTAAGGAGCCGCAGTGTGAGCTGCTGGGGCCGTTTGCACTGCTGGTACAGGCGCTGATGGGACTGATAGCAGTGCTGTCGTTGGTGGTGAAGCGAAATTTAGAGACGACGCCGAGGCCGTGGCGGATTTGGTTTTTTGACGTGTCGAAGCAGATTCTGGGAGCGGCGGGGCTCCACTTCCTCAATCTGTTGCAGTCAATCCTGTTCTCAGAGTCCGGGGAGCCCGATTTGGATCAAAACCCTTGCACGTGGTACTTTCTCAACATTTTGTTAGACACTACAATTGGAGTGCCGGTGCTGTGGTTCTTTCTGTACTTGACCCATACGACCGCGTACCGGTTTGGTGTCCGAGAAATTGTATCTGGTCGGTACGGGCAACCGCCTCGATGGATCCCGTTTCTGAAGCAAGTGGGGTTATACTTGCTTTCGCTGGTATCCATGAAGATACTGCTATACCTGTTTGTGTGGTGGATGCCGTTTATGGACGACCTGGGCAACCTTTTGATTTCGTGGACAAACTTCGATGCTCGAGTTCAAGTGGCATTTGTAGTGCTGGTGTTTCCGTTGATCATGAATACACTGCAGTATTACTTGGTTGATTCGATCATTCAGTCTCCGGAATATCACTTGCCGAAAGGGTTCAAACCCATTGACGAGGGGTTTGCCACGGGGACCAGCTCTGGAACGACGTCAAGCACAGCATCAGCACCGACTTCTGTTGCCACTTCAGTCGCCAATGTGCCTACTAACTTGCCCACTGATGTAGCCACTGAGACTGACCCTTTACTACCTCGAAATCCCCAGGACACATCAGCATGAGCGTGAGCGTGAGCACGAGCACGAGCACGAGCGCCAAAATACCGGGCACCAACCACGCCAACGAGCAGCCATCGCGACTCGCGCCCTGAATCACTATCTATTACTGCTACTAACACCACTCCGACCCCACTGATCCGCCTAGACCCGATATCTACTATGTCTCAGATATAATGTGCAGCTGATGATTCCGTTGTTGGAGTTGGCGGATCTGTAGCCGAGCTGGGTGCAGTGTGTATCGCATGCTACTAGTGCGCTGTACTAGATGACGATATCAAGAGCTCCGTCCGCATTCTATATCCTCAGCCCAGCATCAAAATCATTTAAGGATATGTCTTGAATCCTTCTGTTTGGGGGACATGTGCAAGGTCCTACAGAATAGGCTCCGGCTAAAATAGAATAAGATGAATGCACACTAATTTGGTTGTGACAAGATTGTGCACGATAAGAAAATCATATTTAATAATGAGATTTGGAACAAAAAGAAGGAATATCTAGGAGAGCCGGAGCGGTAATAGGCATTTAATTCTCTACCCACCTCGTCTACAGGCCTGTGTTCTTCACCGCGAGTATATTTCAAGCGCACCCACGGTTTGTGAAATGGGTCCTGTAATAAATAATTGCCGCCACCGTTGGAGCAACGAGGGGGTTCACTTGCAGGGGTATCTTTCTCCTATTCACCTGCCTCGTCCGACCTGCGTTCTTTCTCGGTCGAATCCCGACAATTATTTAAGCGATTTGTAGCCATGGTCTAACTTTATTTTTATAAGTTTCGCGACTGGTCACTTGCAACGCAAGGGTGGGGTAAACGACAGCTCAGGTTCAGGTAGTATGGGATATATTCCCAGCAATACGGCGACAGGGCTAAGGGTATACTATAGTAGTACTACATATTAGATATTTGAATCTATCCACTAAATATCAAATCTGGGGTCAATTAGAAACGAGTTAGTGCTTATTGAATTCTACGGTCCGATGCAGATCCTCATTCGGCCACCATGAACCCCTAGGGTCAGATATAGTCGCAATGTATTTGTAATTGTAATTGCGGGGATTGTACCAGTGATTGTTGCATCAGTCGGGATCAACGTCTCCTGTCCGTTATGAATGATAGAGCGTTATGCCGCTACCCGGCGCGAGGAAGACAATCCCCCCCTGCGAACCAGGCGACTGGGATGGATTTTACTCTGCGAAGATTGTAGCGCCTCCTTCTTGCGTTGACTAGGTCTCGTATTTTTTTTTTTCTTATCTTATCGCGAGACTTATTATTGCCCTTGGTTAGGCCAATTGATCGCTTGGAGAAATTTCTCCACAATCTCAAGGCCCTTAAGGGTAGCCAATAGTTCACTGGACGAGTGTGCGCGCAGGGGCTGCGGGCCCCTTCATAGCGCTCGCAAGCTTTTAGGACATGGTCAATTGTCTCGAGTTGGCCCCAAGCGCAGTGGGTTTGTCGCCCCTGGATGTTGAAGCGTTCAAACCACTGCACAACACGACTGCATATGAAACGGATAAACGCGTCGGACAATTTCATGTTGGAGTTAGCGAATCTGTAGCCGGGTAACCCAATAGTCGAATGGCAGGACTTGGGTGCCTGAGAGCCATTACCAATAAATACCTCTGCTCCCGCTGAGTAGGGAGGAATGAAGAGGAAGACGACCACTAGTAGGGTCATCTCATATGGAGGTGAGGTGCCCTAATCTGGGGTAAATGGACTCACACTGTTGAGTGTGAGCTACATGCACTAGTGCGAGGATGTTGAGGAATGGAGTACTCAACTAGCCTGAGCAGGAAGTCTCAGTAGTGCGCTCCTAAAGGCATTAGTCTGACTATACAGACGTCGACGTACATCTGTAGAGTAGAGCCTGTAGTGCTCTATTAGTTATGACTGCGTGACTGTGTGCTATCTAGGGTGTTGGATAACATTCTATGACCTCCTCCTGCGCACTGGCTTTGATCATTGATCTGTTTCTTAGATATACTTTCTTCCATTCTTATTTTTCCTTCATTATCTTTTACCACCGATTGTGTTAATGGGCAGCGTGCTCTACCGGAGTACTCAATAACCAACATCCTTATCAATTTCATAGATAATATTTTTTCAGTGAAAAATCAAAAACACCCTCAGATCACAATGGTAAGTTCAGGAGGCAGGATAGTGGAGGTCTAGGCGGCCAAGACGCCTAGGACCGTGTCCACACTATGGTTCCCTCTCATCATTGCGGCCCTAACTAGAAAATCAAAACAATTTCGAGATCAAGCGATACGTACCTGCCCGCTAGAAATACCGAGGCTCAGCGACAGCCTAGAAATCTGGACCCAGCATTACACCCGTTTGAGCGGGCTCGAGAGTACACGAGAGCACTCAATGCCACAAAGCTAGAACGGTTGTTTGCTAAGCCGTTTATCGGCCAACTAGGCGATGGCCACATCGATGGTGTTTACTCCATTGCCAAAAACATGCATACCCTGTCCCGGCTGGCGACAGGATCTGGGGACGGTATCGTCAAGTTGTGGGACATGAGTAAACGAGACGAAATTTTCTCAGTCAAGGCACACACAAACGTGGTGAGGGGCCTTACCATGACCCCAAATGGCAATTTGCTGTCATGCGCTACTGACAAGTCTGTCAAGCTCTGGGATATCAACGCGACGTCGTCAGCAGAACCGCTGCAGACCTACTTGGGACCCAGTGGATACAGTGGCATTGACCACCATCGATCCGAGGCCAAGTTTGTTACTGCCGGCGACACAGTCGAGCTGTGGGATGCAAACCGGTCCAAGCCAATTACAAACCTGTCATGGGGCGCTGACAGCGTGCATGCGGTGCGCTTCAATCAGACTGAGACCTCAATTGTGGTGTCTTCTGGTGCAGACCGGTCAATTGTGATTTATGACTTGCGAACTTCGACCCCAATTCAGAAATTGGTGTCCACCCTGAGCACCAACGGCCTCGCCTGGAATCCGATGGAGGCATTCAACTTTGCCGCCGCCAGTGAGGACCATAATGTGTACCTCTACGACATGCGTAAGCTTAGCCGAGCTCTCAACGTGTATAAGGACCATGTGGCTGCAGTTTTGGACGTGGATTTCTCCCCCACTGGCCAGGAGCTAGTTACAGGGTCGTATGACCGAACCATTCGCATTTTCCGAGCTCGTGACGGCCATTCTCGCGAAATTTACCACACTAAGCGAATGCAGCGCGTGTTCGCAGTCAAATTCTCAATGGATTCTAAGTATGTTGTTTCCGGTTCCGACGACGGTAATGTGCGGTTGTGGCGGGCCAACGCGTCCGAAGCGATTGGTGTCAAGTCCGCCCGTCAGCGGTCCAAGCTAGAGTATGACCAAGCTCTAAAGGAAAGGTTCAAGCACATGCCGGAAATCAAGCGAATTGCTCGGCACCGCCATGTTCCCAAAGCGATCAAGAACGCCGGTGAAATTAAGAAGGTTGAATTGGAGGCTCTGCGCAAGAAGGAGGACAATTTGCGACGACATTCAAAGAAGGGGGCAGTTCCGTTCCAGAAAGAGAGGGAAAAGCATATTGTTGGTACTGCTTTGAACGAGGAAAAAGAGCGCTAGGCGCGCGTTCACATGGGTGGGCCCGGACTTAACCCCCAGTTTCACGTCTAGGCTCTGCTCGCTCTCCCCGGGTCAGATTCCTGATTGGGGGCTGAGATCTCAATGGGGAAGGTCCAACACCTGTCTATTTATCCATCTTTGCCGACGGTGCCTTGGAAAAGATAAATAGCACCCATTGGTCCGCCTGCTGGCGCAACATTGCTGCCCGTCAGAATGCTCGCGACGCTGGTTCTCACGGTGCTGGCCGCTAGTACCTGCACCGCGATCACTGGAAAGCTGGGAGATGCGCCAGTAGTAACCAACAACCCCAAAGTCGTATGGAGGGCATGGTTTGAGAACGATTTGGTGGAAGGAGATTTGCTATTCACGACTCCAGAAGACCAAATCGGGCTCAATGTGAGGGTTTTCATGGCATGTCTGCCTAAGGAACAGCCTGAGCACCCGTACTTGTACCGAATTACCGAGAACCGAATTGCCAACGGGTCTGATTGTGATTCTGCTGGTAAGACTTTGGACCCGTACGAGCGAACCGACGAGCCGCCGGCTGAAATTGGCGAGCTTGAGAAGGCCCAAGTGGGGGATTTGTCGGGGAAGCACGGGTCGCTGGTGAAGAGCCCGTACAACGTGACGTATCGAGATCTCTACATTTCATCGCGCCCGGATTCTCCTGCGTACATTGGAAACCGATCAGTGATTGTGATGCGACCAGATCGCAGCCGAATTGGCTGTGCAAATATCGAGCCTCTGTCCTCCGACGACGAGCATTGGTGAGGTTAGTCGACCACGAGAGACGCGGGTCAAAAAAGAACAAGTAATTGTGGCTTCCAACTGTGACTCAACTGTGACTTCGTCTAGTCTGTTAACTATTAGTATATGGTTATTTATATGTTAACATCAAGAACTAATGAAACATCGGGGACAGATTTGGAATTGGCCAAGTCCTCTAGAAATGGAATCATGTCTAGTAGTTCGTTATCATGAGCGTCCGAAAACCAGCTCGAAACAGGGACCGCGTGCTGGGGGTGGAAAATGTAGGATGCAGGAGAATTGTCAATGATAATGACATCTTCAAGAGGCCGTCCCAATTGAGACAGATTCTTGATGTAGTTACCTTGATAGTTGTAGCAGGCGTCTCGGAATAGTCGGTGATGGACTGATTTCGACCCGTCCAGTTGATCAAGTAACGGGTCGCCGTATTTTGCCACTGATGCCGTAAACACCACCACCTCAAATAATTGGCCCATCCGGTGCATAAACTCGTCTACACCTGGCCGCTTGATCACATAGACATTGTGAATTTGAGACTCGATTTCAACGGGGATGACAAAATCGGCCTGATGGATGTACTTGAACGACGAGTGGACCAGCGTTTCGTCCAAATCGAGCACCAGACACTTCTTGCCTTGAAAAGGCGTATCAATTGGCGGCAGCAACCAGTGCGCGGGGTCCACAGGAGGCGGAGGAGGCGGGAACTGGGGATTATACACCATTGGGTCCAATTCCTCATCTACCGACGCCACCATCGGCTCTTCATCCGGCGGCAAATGCGAATGCTCATGCTGGTGGTGCTGGTGAGACTGCTGATGAAGCTCGGCATGTGGGAGCTGCTGGTCGATTGAAGTCGTGGCGTCGGTGGTGGTAGAAATTATAGGGGTGGTTGCCACTTCCACAGGAGCTGCGGTGACGGCAGTTAATTCGTCATCTAATGGTCTCTTCTCAGTCAGCTCGGTGGGGTGCTGGGGCTGAGATTGTGACTGCGACTGAGCATCCTCAGGCTGACCGGCCAGCTCGGACTTGGACGGTTGGGTGGGCAACGGCTTGTCCAGGTTGGGGCGCTGGTTTTTGTTGTACTTCTTTTGTAGGGCATCGTAGCGGTCGTTAGCGTTAGTAAGATTAGCGGGGTCTTCACGGGACGGAGTGTGAATGTTATCTAGAAGAGTTGATTTTCGGTCGTCGGCTGAGGAAGCGGGTTGTTGTGACGTGGATTCCGATACACAGCATAGGATCGATAGTACCGACCGTCTAATTTTCGATCGAGGTGGTCGAGCGGTAGATTGAACAGGGGCCTGAGCCCTTGGGGGCCCATTATTGGACATCTGAGTTAGTAAACAACAGAAAACAACACGGAAAACACAACTGAGCGATGTAGGGGCGGTTCACGGGCTGGGGCAAGAGCTGGCCAAGTCTCAAGCTGGTCAGGCCGCCGACAGAGTCGCTTTATACTGATTGTTGATATGGCCTGGTTGCAAACCTTAACACTCAAATCCCCGGGCAGAGAAGGCATGAACCAAATTCGGGCCCACGGTCTCGGGCACACGGTCTCGTATCAGTTCCAAGCTTCAGAATGCGCCTAAAATCGAGTTCAGGTACGGACCAATACTTCCCAGAGGGCACAACACGTGTGAACGTCGTGTGAATATCGTGTGACCGCCCTTTCTACCGAACCATCCCCATTTCTATTCGTTCATATGCCTCCTTGCCTTGTCCTCATATCGATTTTGTCGGTCCGATATGCGGTGAAGACCATGCTTTTGACTCATTCGGCCAGTAGCTGGACTTTACCATCCCACATCGCCGCTTACTCCGCCAGCCAAGAGGCCCCCACCCCGCCGCCAAATTCCCCTCATCTCAGGTCTACTTACTCCTTGCTGTCGTCGTTCAGTTACAGTCACAGGAATTGAAGCCCCCTATACCTGAAAGAATGAGAGCGAGAGCGAAAGCGCGTTCCCGCCGCACGTCCCGCCATCTCAGGCCTGCACGGCTGTGGGGCCGGGCCTGACTAGGGTAGTAGGGGACTGCAGGAGCCAGCCGAGGCAGGCACTAGGGAAAGGTAGCGGAGGCAGAGGATGAGGAATTGGAACGAGGAATTGGGGCCAGAACGGGCTGATTGAGCGGGCTGGTGCGATGTGAAGTGAGACGCGTCGCTTTTGGCAGTGGTGATAATGGCAGGTGAAGAGTGGGTGGGGACGGGGCTGAGATTGGGGGTTGCAGTTGAAATTTGGGGGAGGAATAGTGGGAATGAGCAGAGGGCAGAAAGGCAGAAAGGCAGGCCAGACGAGGAGGAAATAGAATTAGCGTGAAGGCAGATACAGCCAGTGTGTTGTTATTAATGGTATCAATTGGTGTCAGCTAGGTGCGAAAATGTCAATACAGGGTCATCTTTATGGGCATTGGATCGCGGCCTAATATGAGGCAATTGAAATTGGACTGATGAGTCTGGCAGTAGTAGAATTGGCCAGAACCGAACATGAATGAAGCAGAATTGGCCTCAACTGAACATGAATGAAGCAGAGTTGAGCGTGAACCAAGTGACAGTATACACTGAGAGTCGATCAGAACCATATCTCTGCTTCACCAGCTCCTCATTAGCCCCGCTGCCCCTCACTGTCCCTCACTGTCCCTCACTGCCCCTCACTGTCCCCTGTGTCACCGGTTTCGCTCAACCTGCCGTACCCGTCCATTCTACAGCCAATCAGTGGCCTTCAGATCAAGATACTTTGGGGAACCGGCGAAACAGCCGTGCCAAATTCGTGAGGGCCGAATGAGTCAACCGAGATCATAAAGAGAGTCACAGTGGCATTTGATTCTGACGACGGGCTTCTTGCATTGATCTAATAGACCATTCGACCCAGTTTGAACGAACGTCACCCGACGTCTGAACGCCATTGCCCCTTTGGACTTTGTCTTTTGACTCCTAGGCTGCTAGACGCTAGACGCTGAACTGCTAGACTGTCAATTTGACTGTCGCTAGACTGCTCATCAATGGTTAAACCTTGGGTGGTTCAAAAGTTCGGGGGAACTTCAGTTGGAAAGTTCCCTGAGCAAATCGCACTGAACATTGTCCAGCTGTATCAAAAAAGCTTCAAGCCAGTGGTCGTTTGTTCGGCAAGATCGACTCACACCAAGGAACAAGGCACTACGACAAGACTATTGAACGCCGCCGACGCTGCATTGAACGGAGGCAAGTACCATGACTATATCAGTGCCATTCGAAAAGACCACATCGAAGAGGCCGAGAAATACATTTCAAATCCTGAGATCCTCAAGGACCTTCTGGAAAGCATAAATTCGGAATGCGACATTTTGGAAAAGTTCTTGTCTGCATCAAAAGTCATTGACGAAATCTCGTCTCGAACAATGGACTCAATTATGAGTGTCGGAGAGAAGCTCAGTTGCCTGTTTATGAGTGGTCTGATGAACGATCGCGGAATCAAGGCAAAGTACATTGACCTGTCTCGAGTGATCCCTATTAACTATGATGTGTCCAAGTCCGGCCTGGATCGGTCCTTCTATTCGTTCTTGACTGAGCGAATGGTCGATGCAGTGTGCGACGTTGGCGAAGTCGTGCCAGTGGTGACTGGGTTCTTTGGCACCATGCCCGGCGGTCTGCTGAATGCGGTAGGCAGAGGATACACGGACTTGTGTGCAGCGCTGATTGCGGTTGGGCTAGGTGCAGACGAGCTGCAGATTTGGAAAGAAGTTGACGGCATTTTCACCGCAGACCCTCGAAAGGTGCCCACCGCACGGTTGATTGACCGCATTACCCCCGAAGAGGCGTCCGAATTGACCTACTACGGCTCGGAGGTCATCCATCCATTCACAATGGAGCAAGTGATCCGAGCGCGCATCCCTATTCGCATCAAGAACGTTACAAATCCCAAGGGCGAAGGCACAGTCATTTTCCCGGACAACAACTCGCGGCCTGGTGACGAGACCCCGCTTCACCCGCCCGAGAGACTCACAAGCGCCAAGGTGGTGCACAAGCTCAAGCTGCCCACCGCAGTGACGACAAAACAGAACATTGTTGTTCTCAATGTCCACTCTAACAAAAAGAACCGGTCGCATGGATTCTTGGCCCGGGTGTTTGAAATTCTAGACAAGTGGAAGCTGGTGGTGGACCTCATCTCTACCTCGGAAGTGCATGTTTCAATGGCTCTTCATGCCAATTTGCCCGAATCGGCGATGCGAGACGCGCTGGCTGAGCTCCGCAAGTACGGAACCGTGGACGTGACTCGCAAAATGTGCATTGTGTCGCTTGTGGGGAACCAAATGAAGCATCTGCTGGGGATCGCGGGAAAGATGTTTATGACATTGGCCGAAGCTGGAGTCAATATCGAGATGATTTCTCAAGGAGCCAGTGAAATTAACATTTCCTGCGTAATTGAGGCAAAGGACGCCCTTAAAGCACTCAATGTGTTGCACCAGAGACTACTATGTCAAGTTCCCGAACCTCCACTAATTGCATCGTCCTCTCCTACCTTATCTAGTGTATAGCAAGATAGAAACGTGGCATAACATTGACTGAAAACATTGACTGAAAACATTGTACTTTCGGTATCCATTGCACCCTATGGCCCCTTTCTATACATGTTCATTGCTACATATGGCCTTAGAAAGCAAATACTTGGTCTTCCAGCTTAGAAACAGGCTTGGCCTTTTGGAACCCAACTGCAACTGCAGCCTTCTTGACCGCTGAGACCATGGGAGGAGGGCCGCAAATCAACAACTTGACGTCCTCGGCAGGGGCAGGAACATGCTCCTTGAGCACGTCGGCAGTAACGAATCCGCTTCCTCCAGTCCAATTGGCAGGAGGCTTGTCCAACAGGTATCGAATGTGAATGTTAGAGTGGCTCTTGGCCATTTCCTCGAGTTCGGCTCGCAAAAGAATGTCCTCTTCAGTCACATTGGCAAACACCAAGTACACCTCAGTCTTGTCCTCCGGGTTAGCGACAATGGCTCGAATGATTTGGTACATGGGAGTAATGCCGGTGCCTCCAGCAACCATACCAAATGCTCGGACCAGGCCAGCCTCGTACTTGAAGAAGCCCTTGGGTCCTCGTACTCGGATAGAATCGCCAACTGCCATAGCTCCGACATGTCGAGAGATGTTTCCAGTAGGGTAGGTCTTGATCACCAGATCAAAGTAGCCCTTATCCTCGTGGTCAGCTGTGGTCGGGGTATACGAGCGGACGATTTCCTTGCCGTCGACATTAGCGGCCAATGAGATGTGCTGGCCAATAGGGAGCCCGAGGCAGTCGGTTGGTCTAGGCAGTCCGAACCTGTACCGAGCGGAATTGTGAGAGATGACGGTCTTTTCAATCAGGGGGAATTCCCGGAAGTCTTCTTTGTGGAGGATTTCTCGGGGTCCGGACGACCTGAAGAACAGAGCCGCCAGTCCCAATGCAGCGACAGTCGCGGCTCCGGCGGCAACAATATAGGTGTCAGGCATTTGGAAGGTCTATGGAGAAAGAGGTGATTTTGGAGGAGGGGAGAATGGACGAATCGGGGCGATACGACAGGTGAAATTTGCAGCCGCGCGTGTCTTGTGAAATTCATTGGGGAGACTGGTGGGAGCGGGAGCGGAAAGGTGGGACGGTGGGGTGAGGTGGTGGGCTGTAGCGGGGAAGTGGGGCGCATGGGGTGTGACAGGGCACTTGCAAGGCGTGGACCGGTTAACTCATTTCGGTGATACCATTCAATTGCCCCGCCAACCCAACACCCGCCGCGCATGCCGGCCTTAACCCATGTTCTACCCTAACCCATGTTGTGCCCCGGTTGTACCCTAACCCACTCTATACCCACCCTAGCCCTATTTCTGTTTTGATTCTGAAAAATGGCTTGCCCGCGCCTGATCTTTAACCCCATCCTCGGGTCCTAATACCCCACCACGATCCGTTGTGCTCACTATTCCAGGTTTCCCACAAGTCCATCTGCCTCTATTGCCTCTATTGCCTCTATTGCGTCTATTTGTGTCTATTTGTTCACTTTATCTAATACCCCGTCGAAATGGTCTACAACAACTCCCCGTTTGCAAAGGCTCTGTACGAGTCAGGAACCCCCAAAAAGCGGTCTGCCGCTGCGCCAGACTCACCCAAGACCCCATTGACCGCGTCCTCCACTACCTCATACCTCACTTCTACTGCAACAACTCCAAGCACAAGCTGGAGTCCCTCCACTGCAGGCGGAAGCCCCACGTCGACAATTGGTGGTGGACTGAGATCTGAGAGGTCGGGCCCCAACTCGGCGCCGTCTACTCCCTATGCATTCAAACCGTCTCCTCAGGTCGCCCCTACAGGGAGCTGGGAACACCCCAGCATCAAGGAAATTCGAAAACGAAGCGTCAACAAGGAATTGGCTGTGAGGAAATGCATCATCAACTCAGTTGTGGCAGGCGGGCTGTGTTTGTTATCGACAATTGTTCGCCGGCTGTCGTTTCTGGCTGCATTGGCTCACTCACACCCTCTTTTTGCATCTCGGGCATACTATTTATGGGTCGGGCTAGTCCTGCTGTGCCTGTTTAACGTGGGATCCAGCGTCGTCAGCATGTTGCAGCCGGTGGAAAAGTTTGAGGACCTGCCGTTGACCCCATCTCAGCGCAAGCTGCTAGGACTGCCAGATTCGCCGAAATCAGTGTCCCCTTCAGTGTCTCCGAGTCCGCCACGATACCTAAAGTCTTCACCCCAAGCTCGCATTTCGCCACGGCCGTCACCGCTTTCAAAATCGGCGGTCTACGGGTCACCGCTGTCCATGAGCGCCAATCGACGGCGGTCAATGCCAGCAACGCCAATTGAGACCCCAACCAGACCAGCAAAGGCTACCAGCGCGGGCAACACTACTAGCACCACAGGCGGGGCGACAACAGGCACCGGAGCCACTGTTCCTGGCGCAATGTCTGGAGCGACTACTGGCACTACCACGACCGGCAGCACTGCCACTGGCAATTTTACCACAAAAACTGATACCACTTATAGCCCTAGTGGCCGATTCATGTACATGGCCGAGAGCCCCAACAATCGAGTCAGCTGGCTGAATCGACGCGTATAATACTAATATATACCCGAGTTCTGAAGCTTCAGGCAGACCTCTAATAGACACCAGAAGTATTCTCGGCTTCTACGCTACCAATGGTTAGGGTGAAGAAACTGCAGCTTCTTCTTGAGGTCGGGGTTGACACCAGATGGTGAAGTCGATACCGAGAATTTCATGGTGCCATCGAGCTTCTTGCCAATTCGACCGGCATGGAGCTCGGTCTCAACCTTGTCGATGATGGCCTCGGTCAAGGAATGGGCATTGTCAGAATTGGCCTTGAGATTGCCAACAACAGTCTCTACAGTGACTGGCTCAGCATCCTCTCTCCACGCGTCGTAGTCAGTAGACATGCATACCATTTGGTACGAAATTTCGGCTTCTTTAGCGAGCTTGGACTCAGGGAGAGCGCTCATGTTGATGACCGACCCGCCCCACGCTCGGTAGAGCTTAGATTCGGCCCGGGTTGAGAACGCAGGTCCCTCCATACACACCAGAGTGATGTCCTCGCCATCGGCCTTCTTAGAGTGCAGAGTCAATTGCTGGCCGTTCTCGCCCTTAAGCACGTGGCCGAACCCGGCAATGAGGTTACCCAAGTCCTCGTCGAACGGGTCGCCAAACCCGACATGGCCAACAAACCCAGAGTCAAAGAAAGACGAGGGACGGATGCCCTTAGTGCGGTCAATGATCTGGTTAGGAATGACAAAGTCTCGAGGCTTGATATGCTCCTGGAGCGATCCCACTGCCGAGAAGGCGACAATTGCTCGGACGCCAATCTTCTTCAGCGCCGCAATGTTAGCTCGAGACGGCACCGTCGAGGGAGTAAACTCATGGTGGAGGCCATGTCGAGACAGGAACGCCACCAAGAACCCGCTTTCAGTTCGAGACACTGTGATTGGCGACGACGGTTTGCCCCAAGGAGTTTCAATTTCCAGTCTAGCCACTGGAGTCAATGCTTTCAGTTGGTAAAGGCCCGTTCCGCCAATTACCCCCAGCAGAACTGGTTCTATAAGGTTAGCAGCCGTTTGCAGACAGCGTTTTGCAATCTTACCATTAATAGTAGTAGGCAAAGTGCCGGTCATTGCGAGGAGACTGAGTCGATACTGTCGAGAGAGGTCGATTCGAGACGGTTAAAGTAGCCAAGTAGTCAGTCGGCCAAAGATGGTAAATTGACGAGATTGGTGACGGAAGCACGGCTGTGCAGCGGCTCGACAAGCGACGTAAAAAACGTGTGACGGGGGGGCGGTGTGAGAGGTGAGGGGCAGATAGCGGAGGAGGGGTTGTGGGGCAAGCGAGCGGTGATAAAGGTGGGGTGGTCCAGCGGTGAAACAGTCAATTGCAGTGGGCGATGAGCGGAGATATCATTTAGCAGTATTATCATATGGAACGGCTTGATATAGTCTCCTACGGCCAGTCTCCTACGGCTAGCTTCCTGCACTGTCACTACGCCTTTACTACACTGTTATCATAATGATTCTATCCTGTTACCACTCAGTTTAGTCCAGATCCCACAAACCTGTAGAGAATACCCAATTGCTGACAATCATTCAGTATCTTTCACCCATCTTATCTACATAATTGTTGACTTAAAGACAACCTCACTAGTCGGTTTGAGGAAGAATATCAACAGATCTATTTTGGTCTGCATATATCTGTCCCTCTCGTGTAATGGCTAGCGACAGTAAGGCTCCTCCAAACGCTTCTCTGAGAACTTCTCCGGGGACCTCTCCAGGGGGTTCTAAAAGGACCCCACTGCCGAAAGGCGTGATTGTGGCTGGACCGGTTACAAAATCCCAATTTTTGGCTCCCGTGGCTCTCCAAGGTTCAGTTTTGGCTCCGCGGCCACTGCTTCTCCAAACTTCAGGTTTGGAGACTAGGTACCCGCTGGTTCTGAAGAATTGGCGGGGAAACTAATTGGTGGCGATACTATGACTGCTAGGAACTATCACAGGTGTGGCCGCAACGGCGGTCGCATCGGCGGCTAGAACAATTAAGCCTGATACCAAGACCGAGCAAACCAAGGGGGACGCGCGCAGCGACGCCGCCAATATAGGCTCGGCTGAGTCAAAGTCCGCCAGCACCAAGAAGGTCCCTGCGGTCGTAAGCGATCAAAAGGGAGAGTTAATCTGTTTGCTTTGATCGATGCTCGCAGAATCATGCCCAAGCTCCAAGAACTACAGGTCCACTATGCCCGCACTGGGATCTCGTATGATGAATGGCCCATACACACGCTGCATCCTAACCAATGTTCCCACGGGCCCCGTCCAAGACATGTCTCTAGCCATCTCGGAGTTTAGAGACCATAACCCGGGCATTTCGTGGGTGAAGTTGTGTCTGTTCCTGCTTGCAATTGGCCCCACCTTGTCTCGACTGCACACACCGCATGCATGGACTTATGAGATCCACCCTGAGCCCAAACAAACCTTGACTGATTTCTTGATGCGGTACGAGTGGGCGGTTTTATGTACGCCCTGGACCTGGACCCTCCGGGAGACCAGGCTGAACTCGAAGTCGATAGAACTCTCTGTGTTAAAGAGAATCCTGAGCAGTTATACCAGCAGTTTGACCAGCAGTTTGACATTTGCGGGGTCTCGCCCGCGCTAACTCCAATTCCGGATAGTATCAGGACTGTGGGAGATGTCCGTCAGTTCTACCAGGATAGTCTCTATATTTTATCCTGGGCACGGGCCCACTGACGCCTCTGCCAAAACAAATAGCTAGTCGAGAGTGCATGGCGGTTGCAGTCAGTTGCTTTGTACCGACATCACTTTCAATCAATGCTCTAGTGCCTCTGTCGGCCCTAGTCCTCAATTTCTTCGGTCTCAAATGATTTGTATGATTCAATGACTCCCTTCACCACCTCCCTCGCATCGTCAAACTCCTCCAGCCCGTTTTCGAACATTGGCTGTTTTTTGTACTGGTCCAAAAACGCGTGTCGTTTCATGAGCCGGTCGTACTGGTCCAACGTTCTTTGGAACATGGACGTGACTGAGGTGTGGTTGGCAAGCATGAGTCCAGAGATTCGGGACGGTGAAATTGACAAGTATGGCGACCGGCGGGCGAGCGAAAGTTGGATGGAGGTGGGCTGCGACCGCACAAAGTTGGCCAAATTGCGCTCTCGGATTCGCAGCAGTGACTTGTGGACGTCTGTGGGATCGACATCGCCCTGGATAATGTTCAGGACAGACAGATAGCACGCCTTTTTAGACGGACTGGCTGACACCATGCGATTCTTGGGCTCCAGTAGCCGGCGCATCACATCTAGCACGGTGGTCTTGCGTACTAGGCGCGCGTGGTCCGCAGAATCGTTGGTGAAGGGGGTGTATGCGGTCATCAAGAAGTGGCATTTGGGGAAAGGAATTAGCGATGCCATAATGCTGGCTAGGTCATTGTGCAGGTAGCCTGGGTACCTGAGAGTGGCGGTTCCAGCCGACAAGACCGTGGCTACGAGCTGGTTAGTCTGCGAAAACGTGGGCGATTGCACGTTCAGGGCGTCGGCCGCAATTCGAGTCAGCGCTCCGTTGTCCAGCACTACCACCGAATCCGCGTATAGAGCCAAACGCTTCAGCGTCAGCACGCTGTTGTATGGCTGCACAACTACGTCGGATACCTGCTGACTCGCAGGGAACACCGAGTAGGTCTGAATGAGCTTCTTTGGGAACCTATCGTTGATGCGCTCCAGCAAAAACGACCCCACTCCTGATCCCGTACCCCCTGCAATCGAATGCAACAACATGAACCCCTCAAGGGAGTCACTTCCGTCCGCTTCACGATCCAGCATATCCAGCAGCTCGTCGGCAATCTTCTCTCCTTGGTGATACCCCGCGGCAAAGTTGTTTCCCGCTCCACCGCCATGAGGGCTCTGGTAGACGTTCTCAGGGTTGAACATCTTAGCTCGGGGTCCGCTAAGAATGGAGTTGATGACGCGAGGCTCTAGGTCGATAAGAATAGACCGCGGAATATACCGGGTGTCGTCGGATTGATAGAAAAACACGTCTTTTCGGTCGCCTCCGTTGGCGGTGGACTCTAAGAACGAAGATGCTCCGGTAGCAGTCGGCGGGTTTCCAGACGCCGAGGTCGCGGGATTCAGAGTTCCATCAGGCCCAATTCCGTGCTCTAAGCAGAGCTGCTGCCAGAACTGGTCACCCACCTGGTTTCCACACTGCCCCGCCTGGATCGTGATAAGCTCTCTGGGCATGGTGGAAAACGCGATGAACTGAATTTTTCATAGTGTCGTCGCGATAAGTCGCGTTGGCGATGCACAGCCGCTCATCGTCCGGGAGCCATTGCTGCGTAAGCGGTGCGTAAGTGAGGGCGCCCAGTTGGGGCAGGCTTAGTCAGGGACGGGGAGTTGCGGGGAAGTCCGTGGTCGCAGCACCACCGTGTCTTGTGTGTGTTGGTTGCGGTGCTTTTACCCGACAGCCAATCAGCCAGCAGTGGAGAGATGCGAGGCAAAAGAAGGCAAATAAATGCTCCCGGAAATCGCAACCGAGACCCGCATCCCCAGGGCACTGTAGAAGGGCCTCTATCTCCGTATACAAACTTTGCTCACACATCTTAGCTCTAATTTAGCTCCAGCATGACGGCACCTGGCTACCCCACCCCCACTACTCAACCCCACCTCATTGAACCTGCTTCTGCGGCCGTGTGTGCCCCGCACTGTGCCTACTGGTGCTGCTCCTGGTGCCCCGGCAGCCATATTCGCCCGGGCCATGTCCCGTCCAGCTCGCTGCCACCGTTTCATATAGCCACACAATACGATGTGGGGCGGTTGCATGTTTAATTTAACCGGCTCCCAGCATGCCGGTTGATTGATCCGGCAGAATGTGCCGCGGAAAATTGGGAGCCGTCCTGGATTTTGCGGAGACTATAAATACCGAGCCCTCAGCAACTCATTACTGTTTCTAGAATTGATACTCCTCATAACCTTGAAAAATGTCTGTTACTTTGATCCCCACCGGGGCTAAGATGCCCCTCACCGGCTTTGGCGCCTGGAAGGTCACCAAGGAGACGTGTGCCGACACTATCTACCACGCAATCAAGACTGGATACCGACTGATTGACGGTGCTCAGGATTACGGCAACGAAGTGGAGTGCGGACAGGGTGTCAAGCGGGCAATTGACGAGGGCATCATTAAGCGAGAGGACATCTTCATTACCTCTAAGCTGTGGAACACCTTCCACGCTAAGCAGCACGTCGAGCCCTTGCTCAAGCGCTCGCTCAAGGACTGGGGGCTGGAATACTTTGATCTGTTCCTGATCCATTTCCCTTTGGCATTCCAGTACGTGGACCCCGCTGAGCGATACCCTCCCGGTCTGCTGACTGATGAGAAGAAGGGAGTCACCTACTTTGAAAAGACCCCCATCTCCGAGACCTGGGGCGCTCTCGAGGCCTGTGTCAACAAGGGACTTACAAAGCACATTGGAGTATCCAACTTCAACTCGGCGCTGCTGCGAGATCTCACCAACTACGCTAAGATCCCTCCTTCAGTCCTGCAGATCGAGCACCACCCTTACCTCACCCAGCCTGCTCTCATCAAGTTTGCTCAGTCCCAGAAGATTGCCATCACTGCCTACTCGACTTTCGGACCCCAATCGTTCATCGAAATGAACCACAAGAAGGTCAATGTTGCTCAGAAGGTACTGGAGCACCGTGATGTTCAGGCAATTGCCGACAAGCATGGCAAGTCCACTGCCCAGGTGGTGCTTCGATGGGCTACTCAGCGAGGCATCGCGGTCATTCCAAAGTCCAACCATCAGGAGCGACTGGAGCAGAACCTGCTCAACTCTAGTTTTGATTTGACTGAGGAGGAAATTGAGAAGATCTCATCGTTGAACATTGACCTTCGATTCAATGACCCCGCCGACTGGCCCACTCCTGCCCCAATTTTCTAAAAATGCCATCACGAGTACTTAGACGGTAATACAGATTGCCAATTTCAATATATTATTAGTCTCAAGAAGACCAGTGTAAACTGCAATTCCTGGGCCAATCCACCATAATTCACTTGCCCAGCACGGGAGGCACCGATGAGTCGGTTGTGCTGCATCACGTGACAATTTGCCGACATTTGCCGACGTTTGCCGATAGATGCTTAGATATAAGACTCGCACCCCCACTAATAGTCATACTATCCATAATGTTCTTGAAGAAGAGTATCAAAGTGGCCCTTATTCAGCTTTCGGCAGGTGCTGATAAGGCCGCCAACCTCAAAAAGGTTGCGTCTAGAGTCAAGGAGGCCGTCGCAAATGGTGCGGAGTTGGTCATGTTGCCCGAGTGTTTCAACTCTCCATATGCCGTAACGGCGTTTCCAAAGTATGCCGAGCCAATTCCCGGCGGTGAAACGACCCAGCTACTGTCACAGCTCGCCAAGGAGTCAAGCATCTTCCTTATTGGCGGGTCTATCCCCGAGTCCGCTGACGGCAAGTTGTACAACACTAGCATCTCGTACAACCCCCAGGGGGAACTGATTGCAAAGCATCGTAAGGTCCATCTCTTTGATATCGACGTGCCAGGGAAGGTCAAGTTTAAGGAGTCTGAAGTGCTTAGTGGGGGTGACAAGGCCACTGTGTTCAACCTCAACGGGTATGGCAATGTCGGGCTGGGGATCTGCTATGATATTCGATTCCCCGAACTGTCAGCGATTGCCGCTCGAGACCACCAGTCATTTGCAATGTTTTATCCGGGCGCCTTTAACACTACCACTGGTCCCCTCCATTGGCTACTGCTCGCAAGGGCCCGTGCCGTCGATAACCAAATGTACGTGCTTGCATGCTCCCCAGCCCGTGATCCAGAGTCCAGTTACCAGGCTTATGGGCACTCCCAGGTCATCGATCCATGGGGTAAGGTGATTGCCGAAGCCCAGGAAGGTGAGGAAATCATCTACGCGCAGTTGGACCCTGAGCCTGTAGCCGAGGCGCGGTCCAACATTCCTTTAGGCCAGCAGCGCCGATTTGATGTCTATCCGGACCTGTCCAAGTCCAAAGTGTCCGATATCTAGTCTTTCCGGTTACGATGCTAGCAGCATCCTGTTCCGAAGCCCCGACGTTGAGTCCGGCGACTGCCTGTTCCTCCCATTAAAGTGAGTACTGATCTGCCACTGCTCCTACCTAGAGTATTGTCCCAGCGGGGCACTTCTCCATATTGTACCCCAGAGTCCATATCTTCCGGATCAATTGTACCGAGTTCAATTTTTGTCAAGATCATAGATGTTAGTTGGTCAAAAGCCTCAGTTACGCCAGTGCCATCTTTAGCCGAAGTGTATATTAGCGGCAAGTTCCCATTGCGAAAACAAAACTCTGATGCCTCGGCTTCTGATACAAGCATTGATGGATCTTCTGTCATTTGGTCGGCATCGACCTTATTCCCCACTACTACCACTGATACCGTCGAAGGGGTCAAGGATCGAATGTCGGTCAAAAATTCAGGCAATTGTTCAAACGATTTCCGGTTTGTGACATCAAATACCAACAAAACCCCAGCCGATCCACGATAGTATCCTCGAGTAAGCGATCTAAATCTCTCCTGACCCGCTGTATCCCAGAGCTAGTTAGTACCCAGAATCTTGTCTAGTTCCCTTGTCGTCACATACCTGTAGTTTGATGCCTCGGCGATGCTCAATGCTTTTGACGATCTTGAAAGAGAACTCGACCCCGACAGTCTGAGAACTCAATACTTTCCCTAAGTCAGTGCCACTCTTATCACCAACCGTACTGACTTACACTCGTTGCGGATAAATCGGTGTAGAATGCACGACTTGCCAGTGCCTGAGGGGCCTAGCAGGATGATTTTAGCCAAGTAATCATACAGTAGATCCAGTTCCTAGGTTAGATATAAACCGGCACACTGCCAAACACACGTACCTGGATATCCTGTGCATCCGACACGGACGACTTTGAGGAAGCGGTCGAAAGAGCGCGTCGTCTCATGATGCGGGAAAACGGGCTGGGCGTTGAGCTCAGGGGCGTGATGATAAGATCTGAGTATCGGCCCCACGGTGCGCGCGGCGGAAAGGAAAATGTCTAGCGAGGCTATCGGGAAAGTAGTCGGGAAAAGCTGTTGGAACAGCTCTTGGTCGGGAAAAGAAAAATCGGGGAAAGCGAGTCAGGAAGCAAAGAGAGGACATATTTGGGGAATTGAGTCTACGAGAGGTGCTGGAGAGCGATGCGGTCTAGAAACTAGCTCAATTGAATTGGAGCTTACTATTGGCCCGGCAGTGCTTCTATAGAAAGTGCGACCTTGAGGAGGTCCAGTGAGGAAACCCAGTGAGGAGACTCAGCCGGTAGCAGTTGCGTTCAACTTCTGGGTTGGTGTGCCTTCGGCAAATGTGCAGCAGGCCACTGGCTGCTTAGGTGCTCCAGTTCGGTTGTTGCCTGCATCAAGACATGACAGCTGCATATTGTTGCAGGACCATGCTAGCTAGAACCAGCAAGAACTGCAGTCAGCAGGGCCACGGGAGGCAGGACGTCGGGATTGGCAGACTGGCAGATTGGCAGGTCTAGCTAGCAGGAGAGCAATTCAGACACTTGATGGCACCTGCTGCAGGCATCCCACGCAATCCACTGCGACTCGGCGGTGTCCTTGCTACGAGGCCTGTGCGCGCGACAGCCAATTGGCAATGGTAGTTCGATTAGCGGCACCATCACCACACCGTCACTTGTTATCACAGTAGTATCGCTGGTATCAGTAAAGCTCCTAGTTTTGTCTCAGCCGACATCAGTACCTCGGGTACCTTTTAAGTGTCTCCTTTCAGGGTCTCTCTTTCAGGGTCTCCTATACAATTGCCTCGTCTCCTGTTCTTGGCTCCTCGTATTTTCACTCCAGTGCCGTTCTTCGCCTGCACCGTCACAATTCCTCGATCCACCATCCCTTTAGTTTCATGTCAACTCACCTCAATTCACAACCCTCTTCAGCCCTCCTCAACCCTCAACCCTAATCACCTCTCCCAATCCTCAGCCCTGGCCCTGTCGTAACGCCTGAACAAGTCATCTCCTATCCCCTACTCCTCCTCTCTGCATCTCCATCTCGCTGTCTCCTGCATTTCAGGGCTCGCTAAGCACGCAGCTGGTTTGGGACCACTGATCGCCCACAACGCAACGGGAAGATTAGGAAAGTTGGACGGGACGTACATGGTGGCGGCAGGAGTCTGCCAGCAGAATAGCAGATGGCTGGACCAGCCCGGAGACCTAATGGACATCAGTGTTTGACTTTTATATCTACACCTAGCAAACCATAGTATAGATGTATAATCTGTAATACAAAGGCGGCAAGTCATGTCCGAGACTGTCTCAGACATCTCCGGACCGCTCGCACAGCGGAGCTACCAGCGGGGATTAAGCGGGTTGGGGGAAAAAAAATTATTTTAGCACTCAGGGCTGTGCGGCTGGCGCGAAATCCTGCAACAAGAGAATTGCGGAGAACAGCGGGGGAGGCAGAGAGCTGGGCAAAGTGGCAGCAGGAACCGCACGCTGCAAGAGCCAGCTTGCGGAATATTTTGGCGCGCCGCTGCTACGTGAGAACCGCGCCTACCCGTAGTTATTCGCCGCCGTCTGTCGTCTCGCTGCGCTCTCTTACCTCCGACCGACCCTGGTCATGCACGCCTGGCGCTTAATGAAGATAGGATTTGCTCGCCGCCAGCCGCGCAGTCTGCAGCCGCTCGCCTGCCTCCTCGCCTCCCACCCACACGACGTGGGCTGGAGAGGTTTGAGTCTGTCAATTCGACTAGATTTGATTGAACTCGGACTGTCGACAGATTGGCGGTAGAGTGGGAAGAATCCCGTGAGCTTGTTGACCGCAATCGGTACAGCGTATTGAGGAGACGCAAAGGTAAGGAAGGCTGTGAGGGTGGTGAAGTGACAGGGAAAGCTCCGATGAAGCGACATTGGGAGCTTGGTGGAGTAGAGGTGGTGGATTGGCGGCAGCGGCTAGCGGTGGTAGTTACGGAGGGTTGGCGGTGGTGGTTGGCAGGTTGGTATTTACGGAGTGTTGAGTTGGATTTTCTACTTTCATTGGGTTTTGAAGGCCTTGCCGATGCGCACTAGTGCTGTAGTTGTCACCGCCGCCACGAATTTGCTTCAAGATTGCCCTGTTGGCTGCCTTGTTGGCTGCCCTTTTGCTGCCCTATTGCGGCCGTTGGCTGCCCTGCTCTCACAGAAACCTGAGCTAACTAGATGCTTTCTCGTCCTCCTGGATCTCATTCTCGAAAATCGTCAGTTGATGACGAGCGGCGGCCGTCTCAAGGATCGAGACGGTCCTCACATTCCCGCCCGCATTTGTTTCGAAAGACTCCGACATTGTAAGTGCGCGCAACGTGGTTCGGCGGCTCAAAACTAACTAGACCGGACTTCAGTATTCCGTTTTCATCGTCGAATTCGTTTGCAAACGCTGCGGTGCCTCACCATGGCACCGCTTTAGATCGGTTAGGGCCTCGAAAGTTCTCTAGAACTGACACTCTAGCTGCAGTTTCTCCGCAAACGTCCCGAGTCAACCTCGCTTCCGACGACACCCAGTCTGACACTGCATCCCTCAAATCGTCATCGTCCTCACCCGGCACAAACTCGAAGCGACTGGGGCCGCGGCTTCGCCAGGCTCTGTCACACGTCCACCTGCCGTCAATGGCGAAATCGAATTCACCGTCGCGCCGCAATTCCGCCGAAACGCTGCCCCAGGTCGAAGTGGTCCCGCCGCTACCCACGTCGCTGTCGTTTGGCGACGAAGCAACCTCGGCATTGTCCTCAATAAACTTTAGCTCGGGCCACCCCGAAGATGACCGGAGACCGTCATACGCATCTACACAGTCGTCGCATCGAAACTCTGGGCCTCGCGACTCGGTCTCGGACTCAGCGAGCCCACTCCACGGCCCAATATCGCTTCCACAGTCACTAGACCCCTCGGAACTATCACTAATCACTACAATGGCCCCTGGATCGGCAATGTCGCTAGATCCAAATACCTCAAACCAGCCGATATCGTTCCCTGAACCCGACCAGGTCCTAGAGGGCCGCAATTATAACGAGCGGGCCACTCGCGCACTGGTGGATGCCAACCGAGGCGAATACGGCAGCGGTAACGGCGCCGGATATGGCGCGGGTGCATCTCTCGGTGCCAGTCTTAGTGGCAGCGCACCAAACTCGAGGTCAGACTCAATTGCGTCCTCGTACGCTGACAGCGTCGGGTCGACTCCTGCACGCAAGCTGCATAAAAAGTCGTTTCTGGGCAAGCTAATTTCGCGGCGCGAGTCGACTGCCGATTTGAAGTCCTCGTCGTCCTCGACCTCTCAACAAAAGGGCTCTTCGCTCTCAAAATCCCTCAAGCATAAAGCATCGGAGTCTTTCCTGCCTCGCAGCGAGACTCGACGAAGATCGCGGTCTTCAGCCGGTAAACCATTACCGACCCTTCCGCTAGATTTGGATCAGAATGGACTCCACAGTGGTAACAACAGCACCAGCCAGTTCAGTCAGTTCAATGGCAGCCAATTCAATGGTACCAGCGGCAGCGCAAATGGCGGCTATTTCGGCCACCTAGACGCTGGCAGCACCGGAAGTGGAGCTGGCCACGCGAGCAGTTTGGGTAATTTGTACACGTTTGACTCGGATGTCGACCAGATGCAGGGCATTGTGCGCCCGGAACCGGGCACCGCTCGGGCAAATCGGCTAAGTGCAGACCCTAAGAACAGCTGGGTCGCCCCCGAGAGCTGGGGAGTCACTGGTAACGAAGACATGCCCCGCCAGGACGAGCAAAAGAGCCAGTCAATGGCGCCATTCTTGATTGAGGAGGCGGGATTGCGGCGAAAGACAAACAATTGCTTGCGAGTCTTCCGTGACGATGGAACTTTTGGCACCCTTTCGTGCGGCCTCGATACTACAGTGGCGGAACTGATTCAAATGTTGGGTCGTAAGTTCTTCCTTGGGTCCGTTCAAGGGTACCAGCTGTCAATGCGAGTCGGAGGACTGGCCAGAGTCATGCAAGCCAATGAGAAGCCATTGGTCTACCAAAAAATGCTGCTGGAGTGTATGGGGTACACCCAGGCAGACCGATTAGGTGACGTCGGTCGCGAAGACTTGTCTTATTTATGTCGATTTGAGTTTACCAGGGAGTCGCTCAAGGTGTTTACGAAGGAGGAAGAGGCGCTCATGTCGCGGAGCTTTTCTACCGTCAACTTGCAGTCAATGGGATTGCAGACGATCCCAATCATGTTTTATCAGCGCGCAGCCGACATTGAGTCGCTCGACGTATCGCGAAACCCTTCAATCACGGTACCTTTAGACTTTGTTCAGGCGTGCACTAGCCTAACAAAGTTCAAGTCGGTTGACAACCATAGCCGGCACTTCCCTGCTAACATTCACCAAGCACCTAAGCTTACCCATCTTGATTTGACTGGTAATTTGCTGCTGGATTTGGAGCATGTGGACCTCAAACTGTTTGCAAACCTGACAACCTTGAATTTGCAGGGAAATCGGCTGTGTAGTCTGCCAAAGAGCATCTCGGTGCTATCAAAACTGCGCAAGTTGGACCTTTCGTCTAACAATTTGAGTGAAATTCCGGAAGAACTATGCCAAATCACGACTTTACGCGAGCTATTACTGTCATTCAATTACTTGCGCAACCTGCCAGATAACATCGGCAACCTCAAGGACCTTGAAAGGCTGTGGATTTCAAACAATGCCCTCAACAAGCGGCTGCCAGAGTCGTTTGCGAACCTAGTGTCGCTTCGCGAGCTCGATGTGCGGTATAACCGGCTCCAGAACATTGACGTGGTATCGGAATTGCCTCGGCTGGAGACGCTGCTATGCTCCAAAAACTCAGTCTACCTACTCGAGGACACGTTCCCCAAGCTCAAGCTGTTCTACTTCGACCGAAATCCGATCACACGGATCCAGTTTCTCGACACTCTGTCGTCACTGGTAGTGATTAACCTGTCTAAGGCCAAGCTGTCGAGTCTGCCAGAGGCGTTTTTGGAGCGCATCCCCATGGCGGAGAAACTGCTGTTGGACAAGAACCATCTCGGGTCGTTGCCGCCGCAAATTGGGTCGCTAAAGCGCTTGCTATACCTGAGCGTTGTCGAGAACCAGTTGTCGTCACTGCCAGCGGAGATTGGCGCGCTCACCGAGCTACGGGCTCTCGACGTGCATTCCAACAACCTCAAGTCGCTTCCGGAGGACATTTGGAACTTGTCATCCCTTGCGACGCTCAATGCGTCCTCAAATTTGCTCGAGTCATTCCCAAACCCTAATCTGGGCAAGGTCGACAACTCCAGCTACAGCAGGGTCGACACTAACTATGAGATGCGATATGACCGCCGCGAGTCGCAGTTTTCCGTCAACTCGGCGCTTTCGCCCAAAGACCAATCTTCGCGCCGGGGATCAGCGTTTCCGCCGACCCAGCCTGCTCCATCGGGGTCAAGGGGGTCTGTAGGCAGCGGCGGCGGAAATTCCCCATCAAGCGCATCGTCTCCGGGATATAGTGGTGGCCGAGAGCCGTCGTGGCGGGATTTGCGGTCTCACAGTGCTCCGGACAGTACAATGCTGACGCTGCCGGGGATTGACAAACCCAAGCGAGCCAATCTCAGTCACAGTCTGCTTGTGCTCAGTCTTGGTGACAATCGGTTCAATGACGAAGTTTTTGAGCAAGTAGCCAAGTTCACAGAGCTCGAGGTGCTCAATTTGGCGTATAATGACTTGATGGAGATTCCTGCGGGAGCATTGGGCCGGCTTAGTCGCCTGACCGAGCTTTACTTGTCAGGCAACCGGTTGAGCGGTCTCCCTGCGGACGACTTTGAAAACAATACTAACCTGTCGGTGTTCCATGTCAATGCGAACAAACTACACTCACTACCGGCGGAATTGGGCAAAATGACCCAGCTGGCGGTGCTGGATGTGGGATCCAACAACCTGCGGTACAACATCAACAACTGGCCGTATGACTGGAACTGGAATTTCAACCTGGCGCTGAGGTATCTCAACTTTTCTGGCAATCAAAAGCTCGAAATCAAGACAATTCACAACCAGGCGCATCGAGGGGAGCGCAATCTGTCGGATTTCACGGGCCTTGCTGACATGCGGGTCCTGGGGCTGATGGACGTGACGCTGACGACACCGTCGGTCCCGGACCAGACTGAAAACTGTCGTGTCCGAACCTACGGATCCTATCTCATGAATATCAAGTACGGCATGGCCGACTCTATCGGCCGCCACGACAACCTGTCGATGACGGACATGGTGATTGAGCGGTTCCGGGGGTCTGAGAAGGAGGCGGTAATTGGGCTGTTTGACGGTCGCAACGAGGGCGAAGACGAGGGCAACCGTATTTGCAAGCTCATCCAGGAGACGTTTGGCAATGTGCTGAGTGATGAATTAGCGACACTGCGGGACTCGGAGACGGTCGGTGACGCGCTGCGGCGGGCATTCCTACACACTAATAAGGAGATTTCAAACACCACCATGTTGTCGGCAGACGAAATTGTGCACTCGTCAATTGCGCACCGGTCGTCGACGGCTGCCAACGTGAACCCCCACGACCGCATGACGGGGTCGTGCGCGACAATTGTGTACCTGGTGGAAAACAAAATGTACGTTGCTAACGTTGGTGATACCATGGCGGTGCTGTCCAAGGGCAATGGCGAGTACACGGTGCTGACGGAGCGTCACGAGCCCACGTCGCCAGACGAGCTGTACCGAATCCGGTCCGGTGCGGGCCGAGTGTCGGCTGATGGCAAGCTCAGTAACGTTCTGGACGTGTCACGGGCGATTGGGTTCTACAATTTAGTTCCTCACATCCATGCTGCCCCGTACATTTCTGAGTACGAGCTGACTGGAGCCGATGACTTTGTCATCATTGCGTCCAAGCAGCTATGGGAGTACATTTCGTACGAAATGGCGGCTGACGTGGCCCGCACTGAGCTCGACAACCCCATGCTGGCGGCCCAGAAACTGCGGGACTTTGCAATTGCCTACGGCTGTACTGACAAGCTCATGGTGATAGTGCTGGCGGTAGGGTCGAGAAAGAAGAAGCCAGTGGCGCGGGGCAACCTTAACGGGCCTAGCCGGTTCGCTCTGTCAGAAGTGGAGGAGGAGTTGTTCCCCGCATTGCTCAAGAAGCGACGCGACAAGTCTCTGCTGCCGGAGGACTCGACGTTGGCCCGGCTAGGCGGCGAAGTCGAGCCTCCCGTCGGCGACGTGGCGATGGTCTTTACAGACATCAAAAACTCGACACTTCTCTGGGAAACGTACCCCGTGGCAATGCGGTCGGCGATCAAGGTCCACAATGCGATTATGCGTCGGCATATCCGGATCATGGGTGGCTATGAAGTCAAGACTGAAGGTGATGCGTTTATCGTGTCGTTCCCTACTACAACGTCGGCATTGCTGTGGTGCTTCTCGGTGCAGTCGCAGCTTCTGCTGGCCGATTGGCCCGCGGAGATTCTAGAGTCCCGCGAGGGATACGAGGTTTTGGACGACAATGGCGAGATTGTGTTCCGCGGGTTGTCGGTACGAATGGGTATTCACTGGGGGTCTCCAGTATCAGAGACAGACGTCATCACCAAGCGAATGGACTATTTCGGGCCCATGGTGAACCGAACTGCCCGAATCTCGGCGGTGGCAGACGGCGGTGAGATCACGCTGTCGTCGGATTTCTTGCTAGAGGTCCGCCGGCTCGAAGAGGCCCACAAGCAAGTCCAGGACCAAAAGGCGACTATTGCCGAGGCGTATGGCGACGATATCCTTGGAAGCGCGCTCGATCGGGACGTCAACATGCTGTGTAATCTCGGCTGGGTTGTGCACGATTTGGGGGAGATGAAGCTCAAGGGACTCGAAAACCCTGAACTCATCTCCGTCGCGTATGCAAAAAGCCTTCAAGGGCGGTGGAAATACCACAAGGCGGTGCGGGAAGCCGAGTCTGACGGGGGCAATTCTGCTTCTGCAGGGTCCACTGACCAGGTCGTCCAGCATTCTCAGGGCCATCGCGTAGGCAACTTGACTCTGGACATCCTCGTGAGACTGCGCGAAGTGTCGAATCGGCTGGAGAAGATCTGCTCGCTCATGAACAGCGGCGGCACCTCGCAGTCCAATGCGATGGAGAAGTATCTGCTGTCGACCTACAATTCCAAGACGTCCAAGAACCTGATGGCGGTCGTTCCCAACACTGACGAGGATTATGTGATGTTTTTTGAGCATATTGTGACTCGAATTGAGAATGCGATTTCGACCTTCTATGTTCGAGCGACTATGGGAGAGATTCTGGATATGTACGCCTTGAACCGGTTCCAAACTGACTTGTCTGAGATGCTCGTCACGTTACGAGAGTCCATGGAACGATTGAGATTTACCGACTAAAGGGGAAGGCAGCACGAGGTAAATATGAATGATGATTTGCAATTCCAGGCTGAAATGGTTTGGCAGTTACAATGCAGCGGCGTCAGAGCTGAAATGTAGCACCGTCCGGGCAAAAATGGTTTGCACTAGCTCACTGTTGGCCCTGTCGGCACTGTTGGCACTGATGGCACGCCTAATGCTTAGTCTATTTATTGTCTAATACACCAATTGGTTGTAATGGTAGTCCCCAGTCGTACGTTATAAGGTTTCATTAGTAATGGTCGTACATAGCTCATCCACCTCTATTTACCCTGCTCCTTCTCCTCTCTGCGCACAGCATCAAAGTACGCGTGATTCATGGCTTCTTTTGCAGTTAGTCGTTCCTGGTGGTCATACTTGAGCAATGAATCCAAAAACTCAATCGCCACGTCTGATGTGAAAGGCGCGTTCTCGCTAGTGCAGAATCGTCGCCACGGCTTGCGCGGGTACCACGACATGAGTCGGGCAATTTCGGCCGGCATCTTGACATTGTACTTTTGCATGTACTTATCAAGGTCCTCGGTGCCAAGGACCTTTGCAATCTTGACCAGCTGGTCGTTGTTTGAAGTTCCGTGGAAGAAGGGGTCGATTTTGAACAACAGCGCGGCAAGCATGGCCCCAAACGACCACAAATCAAGCGAGTAGTCATAAATTTGATAGTCGACCAACAGCTCCGGCCCCTTGAAACATCGTGACGCCACGCGCACGTTATAGTTAGTGCCCGGGTGGTAAAACTCCGCCAGCCCCCAGTCGATGAGCCGAAGCTTTCTGGTCGTGTGGTCAATCATCACGTTATGGGGCTTGACGTCTCGATGCATAATCCCCCGCGAATGGCAGAAGTCGAGCGCCTTGAGCAGCTCGTACATGTAGTACCGAATGTCGTGATCCGACAGCTTGGGGTACAGAATGCGAAAGTCGACGTTTTGGACGTGCTCGAAAATGAGCGACGGCGTCTTGGACACCGGATCCCGCACCACATCTAGCAGCATCACCACATTCGTCCCCCCCGCCAGGTTCTGAAGAATCTTGATCTCTCGCTTGATCTTCTTCTTTTTCACTGGCTTCAGCACCTTGATTACGCATCGGCCGCCGTTGACAAGGTTGATTCCTTCAAATGCTTCCGAATACTTGCCCCGCCCAATCTTCTTGACAATCTCGTACGACGGCAAGTGGCCCCAGTTGATGGCTACATTATCGTAATCCCAGTACGAGTTTGGCACTGTCTGGTTGTAGTCGGCGTATACCTTTGACACCGACGGCACTATCGATGACATTTTGATGCTCTACAGGTTCTGGCGGTTACGTCAGGTCGGTTAGATCGGTTGGGTTGGTTAGGTCGTGGTCGTGGTCGGAGTGCGAGTATTAGCTTGGTCTCGTGCCTGTTCGTAGACGTTTTTGGCAGGCAAAATTGGCGGCACCAACAAAAATGGGATGGGGCACGGCTGTGGCCGGCGGGGGATGCGGTGAATGCGGTGAAT
>PPJJ03000079.1:0-63687 GCA_003705735.3 Blastobotrys peoriensis | reverse complement strand
TGGTGGATATCGAAGCTATTTCAAACTGCCGAGACGAACCGGAACGTATGAGAGGTCTTTTTCGTGAGATGCGAGCCCGCCCTTATCCCCGTTGGCTGGAGAAGTGGAGTGAGGGCGATGATGCTAAACCAGAACACCACGAAGGAAGACAGGTTCGCCGGGCACTGAAATTCGCGCAATACCTTAGCGACCCGGACCGAGAACAGCTGCAAAATAGCCTGGAGTTTGAGCGGGATACTATCAGATTCCTTGTTTCGTCAGCGGGACTACTTAGCAGGGTGTGCGATGGTAAAATTGTTGAAGGGTTTGGTGACAGTGTCCGAGACTTGGTTAATATACTCCTAGATTCACCCAGGTACCGCAAACGTTCATGCCACCTGCCGAGATGCCATAACAGCTCAGAGAGGCGTTGTTGTTGGACGGAATTGAGCTTCCCAATTCTTATGCCGGAGAGGGGTTCTGGAAGGCAGTTTCTATCATGCACTTGCTGGACGATGAGAGCGCAGAGATTGCGTTTAACGCAACAGAGAAGGCTACTTGGACTTGTAATGCTGAAACCGACCGTCTAACCTCGCCAAAGCCATTCCGAATAGCGGTGTCATCAGGAACAGTGTTTAGGGGTCGGGACGATGATGGAAATGTTACGGGTCCCGAAGTAGACATTCCAGAAGCTACCCTCAGAATGCTTGTCGGAGCTGTGCCGCGGATCTTGAGCCAGACTTTCGGCCTCGATCAATTCAAAGAGGCGGGAGAGGTGGACGGAATGGCTCAGTAGGGTAAAATAGCGGTCAATTGCAGGAACAAGAAAACAAGTCAACGAGAGGGTCATAAAGATTTATCAGTAATGAACTGTTTTGCTGTGAATTGTCGAATCGAGCTGATATAGGCTAGCTACGGGATTCGGCTATAGTGTAACGTCCGTCATTCACGACAAGCCACAGCCCACCAGAACTATGGTTCCACCGCGTACCCCTCGGCCCTCGTCTTTCCTGACTCATCGGCTCTCTCTGCTTACGTAATGGCATGCCCTTCGTCTTTGCAGTATTATACCACCTATTTTCGCTTCACACCATCACCTCTGACCACCGTCAGCAGCAATATCTACAGCGGTACCGCCAACTCGCCCCAACCTCCAACAACCCCGACGCTCACCGCCGGCTCCTCGCATGGTACCCATTTCACGTGCTTGTTCGAACACCCGAGCTTCAATTGCTTCGTCTCGAACCCCGCACTCAGCCTGGTCGGAAGAACCGTCGACTTGCGATTGAGATCGCCAGCGGCACTGGAAATCGCGGCAACCTGCACTCCAGCATCGCGTATGGCGTAACGACGCAGACAAGCACATCGCTCCTATTCTGGCCGCCTGATCCACCTGTTGCCTACCGCCTCTCTTCCACCCATCTGACTTTCATCCGCCCATTGTCCACCTACCATTCACCCACCGTCTTCCCGTCATCTGCCAGGCATCCACCCACGACCAGCCAGACCGGCACACCCAGCCTTCAGGCTTCCACCCCTTCAGACTGTTTCCCTGCTGCTTCTACACTACCCCCCTACCACCGAGTGCCTACCGCCGAGTGCCTAATTCCCCCTTCATTCCCCCACTGTCTCTGACTGTCTCTGTTTGCCGTACTTCCCCCACACCTACGCCTTTAGGCCTCGGTCGGGCCAAAAGCCGACAGTCATTTACACCCTTCTACCCGGCCAAATAGCAGCCAACTATAGACCCAACGAGATAGAGGCGTACACGGGTACGACCAAAGAAGGTGGGCACGCAGAGCCGGGTCATCGCATGGAAATTAAACCACCTGCATCGAAGCACCTGTCGTACAGTGACAGCTTATTCAACAATGCCCGCGTCTAAGACGTTTCGTCGGGATCTTGTCAAGATCAAGGCCTGTGTAGGGTGCCGACAGCGCAAGCAGAGGTGCAACGCAGCCGAGACGTTTCCTGCCCCGTGCTCGAGATGCGAGAAGCGAGGATCAGTGTGTCAAATCGACAACGGCGGGTCGTTTGGCGGCCAATTCCCGAGATCGATGGCCCCTCCGTCCGACCGAAACGACGACCGGCTCCAGACACTCGCTCGACTGTCTGACTTCCACCACGGTACCAGTACCGCCAGCGGTGGGTACGAGACGGGGTCTCAAGGGAGCCAAGGGTCGCAGGGCCCTGGCATACACCACCACAGACATCACGCGTCGCCTGGGCAGCATGGGCAGCACGGACCTGCTTCCCAAGGATCGCACGGGTCGCTTGGGTCTCATGGGGGAATGGGGATGGAATCTGGGGTGCCGACCCCGTCGAGTTCTGGCAGCGCGGCAAATTCTGTCAGCCTGCCTCTATCACGGCTTCCAGGATCCAATTACTCGGCTGCATCCCCATCAACAGGGCCAGGGCCACGGCACGGACAGGATCCGGGTCAAGGACCACCGGGCCCCGCAAATGGTGGCCATGCGAACGAGTTAAATGGAAATGCCCACGCTGGCGGTACGCCAGGTCCGCCAGAGAGCCTTGACGAAGGCCTCCCGATCGAAATCAATGACACTAAGCTGATAGACGGAACGGTGGTGTCACTGGCAGAGCAAAAGATTCTGTACCAGGAGTACGTGCGCAAATTCCACCCGATGCTACCAATCGTCACCAAGCAAATCATCAGGCAAGAGGAGAGAAACCCGCCGGCAGAACGTACCGTGTTCTGGTCCATGCTCCTAGTATCAAGCACCCTTGCCGCTCCACAGATCCAGCGCAACATCCTGGAGCACGTCCGAAATCTGTTAGGAGGATTGTTCGGGAGAATGGTCCTTCAAAGTCCCCGCCGAGGGCTAGCGCTAGTGGTGTCGAACGTGCTGCTCTCCAACTGGCAGATTGGATCTAACAACCTGCAGGAGGATCCCGGGTGGCTCTACTCAGGGTTTGCAGTGCAGCTGTCCCTGCTACTAGGACTACACACACAAAACCAAACCACCGAGCTACTGCGGATCCGTAATATCTCAGAGTCTAGCCGGTACATTACCTGGCTTGGGTGCGCAGTAGTCAATTACGAGCAATCGCTATTCTGGGGGATCCCTCCTACCGCCCAGGTGAAGTCGGCTGACTGGAGCAGCTTTTCGACCTATGACCGGTTCACTCAGGAGCTCATAAAGCAAGCCAACATTCTGTCGAGCACCGATGTCGCTTTAGAAGCGCTGTCGGAGCTCCGCGGGCCCGCCCGGGCCGCTGCAAGGGGAGTAATGGCTCGGTCATACATCGAGTCGCTTACGAGACAGGTCGGGTACATGGACCCGGTGATTGAGATGACCGAGCTCGTGATTTGCTACGCCAAGTTGGCTATTTATTCCAGCATCCTGTCTCCAGGGACCGAGGACCAAGACCTGACGTGGGTAGTGTCCAACTCGCTGATCGTAGCGATCCAGGTGCCAACGATCATCGAGAGATTGATTCAAGACGGGGTGTCTCCAAAGACATTCCCCATGTTCGTGTCGCGCATTGTGCTGTATTCGATCATTATCCTGTACAAGCTGCTTGCATCGCGGTTCCGGGGTCTAATCGACTCTCCGCGAGCACTCAAGAGCATTTCGGTGCTGTTCCAGCAGTTGTCAGCGATGCGTGACGCAAATGGTGACGGCCAGCAGTTTTTTGCGTTCCTGAACGCACTGCAGACCATGTTTTCGACCAATGTGCTGTCACCTGAGCTTTGTTCGTCGTCATCTCGACGCAATTCGTCGGTCATGTTTGCAACGTACTTGGAGTTTGTTCGATGGACAGTCAAGCAGCGTCAAGACGAACGGGCCTCGCCAGGGACTGCCCAACGGGAGTCAGTCCCGGAGCCAGTGCAGGTTGCGCCGACCGATGTCAACGAAGAGTTTCCTACTGGGGTAGTTGATGATATTTTGAAACAGCAGTTGGACCCATTTCTATGGGATTGGGATCTTTTTAACGAGTTGGTATGACCGAGAGAAGAGACTTGTCGGGACAGGGATGCGAAAGAGCAATGGGGTGACGACACAGTGACGATATGACAGTATACGTGTACAGCGATAGAGTACGTAACTAATGAATTTCAATGACAATTACATACGAAATATAGCCCATTACCAAGTCAATTGCGTTACTCTCGCTGCCTTCTGTCTGTGTTCCTCGTCTCTACGCTACCTTCTCCAGTCACAGGGGTCTCCCCGCAGTCTAGCCGTGCACAAACTAGCGTGGTCCCAACTAGCCTGGTCGGAAACAGCCAAATTTTTCACCCACTCAAAGTCCACGAGGCATCTGAAAAATCCATACTAAGGACCTACAAAGCCCAACCACACTTTAAAACCAACCAAAAATGACTGCAGCTGAGAGCCGAGCCAAGATCGAGGAGATCACTGACGACGTCCCCGCCACTGCCCCCGAGGCTGGCGCTGAGGCCGCCGCTGAGGACGACGACGAAGAGGTCATCAAGTCTGGATCCGGAGTCACTATCCACAACCGATACGAGAAGAAGGCCCGTAAGCTGATTGCCAAGCTCAACCTCAAGCGAGTGGACGGCATCAGCCGAGTGTTCCTCAAGCGAAACCGAGGAATTGCCTTCACCATTGCCGACCCTGAGGTGTTTGTGAACCCCGCTACCGGCACCTACGTGGTGTTTGGCGAGGCCAAGGTCGACAACCAGTCTGCCAACATGGCTGCTCAGCTCGCCAACATGCAGCAGCAGGCCGCAGCCGCTGGAGGCGCCGACGCTGCCGCCCCCAAGGACCCCAACTCCATTCAGAAGGACTTGGAGGCCGCCGTCGCGTCGACTTCGCTTGACGACAAGGCTGAGGACGCTGACGAAGAGGACGCGGACGCTGAAGGACTGGACGAGCAGGAGATCAAGCTGGTTATGGAACAGGGCAATGTGTCCCGAAACAAGGCCATTGCTGGACTGAAGCGTAACAAGGGAGACGTTGTCAACACCATTATGGACGTTACCAAGTAGAGTCCAGTAGGGCGAATTAGGACAAAGTAGAGTCTTGTAGGACTAGCTAGGACATAGTACAGTAACAGCGCTGCGGACTTTGACAGCTAGAAAAGCGTGACCGAACATTCATCAATGGGCTTGGCGGTGCCTTTAGACCGACAGTTACACAATGGTCTCAGCAATTAGTCCTCCTATCAGTCAGCAATTAGCCTCCCTCTAAATGGTGACTGCAATTAGTCCAAATGTCTCCGCAGTCTCCGGAGTTTGTCCTATTCCTACGCACTATGTACTCTGTCAGTCATGCTATCGCTGGCGCCTACTGGTCACCCCACCCGTTAGTCTGAATCGGTCGCATATTTAGTCGTCCATTCTTTGGCAGTGTTGATGGCAGCATCCTCGTCTTCCTTCCACCGCTGCGCAACGTCGTTAGCCAATGGATCGTCAGGGTTGGGCATGCCCAATAATGCTTGGATGCTCAGTAAGATGGTTCGGATCTGAAGGGCCGGGGACCAGTTGTTCTTGAGCACGTCTAGGCAGATTCGGCCCAACCGGTCAATGTTAGGGTGGTAAATCTTGGTGAGGAATCGAATCTTGGGAGCGTCCATGGGGTAATCTTCAGGCAGAAACAGTTCCAGTCGGAAGTGTCCCCCTTCATACGGGCTTTGGGTAGGGCCATCTACAGTCACATCAAAGTACCGTAGGTTATCATCATGAGGTTTGGCCGAGATACCAGGGACCGGGTCTGAGATCAGGCGCTCAGTTTCCTAGAGTTAGATCAGTACTAGGGTTATACCCTGGAACTTAGGGACAGCTCTGGGACGGAGACAGCTGGGGGGAGATAGGAGAAGCTGGATGAATCCGGAGGAGCAGTTGCATGACTAAAACAGCAGTATAAATAGCAGTATAAATAGCTGTGAAAACAGCAAATACACCACCTAGCCCACCTGTTTAGTCCCAACCCCTACCACCCATCTATAAACTCCCCATCCTCTCCTACTTACCTTGATAATCCGCTTCGGTAGTGCTGACATTGTGGAATGAACTAGATTGTAGAAGGCGCAGCTGAACTGAAGTTGCCACAAATAACCCTAGCCCAGGCGAACCCGAGAAATTCAGCACAGCCGCTCGAGATCAGCCGAAAACCAGCTTGAATCTTGATGAAATCTTGATGGAATCTTGATTCACAGGCCAGAACCACACTAAAGCAGCCAAAGCAGATTAGGCTGCGAAGGGAATAACAGTCTGTGGAAGCTTTTTGGGCGTTAATTTATCTGCAATCACCGCTGAAATGAGTGAAATCCCGAAATTCAAGGGCCCTACGACTACTGGCAGAGCCATAGCTGCGTTCACAGGCATCGGCTTAGCCATCTACTTTACGTTTAGGACAATGTCAGACTACCAACTGGTGCAACGACTTGATGATCCGAGTGAGCGCGACGCCAATGGCCGAATCAACCGCAAGTTTGCAGTGTCTTTTGAACCGACCAAGCCCGTCTTACGAAAGGATGAAGTAGCTAAGCAGGAAGCAGCCAAGCAAGCAAGAGACACGGATCAAGAACGGTGAAAGACCAATTGAATTGGCCACTACCCAGGGGTAGAATCTTGCCAATTACCGCTATGAGGACTACTCATGCAATGCTGCCCCTTGTCAATTGCCAGTTGCCAACTACCAATCCTCCCTACATCGCAGGCTCCCACTAATGAACGATTTGTAAATACACCCTCCTGGAAATACGATAATTACACCCCCAATATCATCGCACCACCTTGATCCCATGATTAATACTAAAGATTGTTACAGAAAGCAAGACTATAGCATAACTAGCACGTCTTCAATTAGAGGTCACCAAAGTCGTATCTACTCCTTGGTCTCTTCCTCCTTACCCTGAGATTCAAGGTACTTTTGGTAGGCACTCAGAGCCTCTTCGACCCGGCTCTTAAGCTCGGCCTCGTCGTCAATCAGTCCCAGTAGCTCGGAATTATCCATGTCAAGCAGCATTCCGGTGATCTTACCGGCAACCTCAGCGTCCTGGACGCCCTCTTGGCCAAAGATCTTGGGGTACAGAGCCTCTCCAATGATCTGCTTCTGGGCACCCTCAGGAGCCGAGTTGACCACCGCGGTTAGCGAAGCAGTGGTGGGGGCAGGCACTGGGATAGGACCGCCGGCAGCGGCAGCGGCAGCAGCCTCAGCGTCCTGGGGAGGAGGGGGAGGAGCACCGTTGCCAGCATTGTTGTGGTTAGCTCGGCCGCCTCGGCCACCTCGGCCAGCGAACCCGCCTCGTCCCTGACCAGGTCGGGGGCCAGGGAATCCAGAGCCGTTGTACATTGGGGGGATTCCGTAGCCGGGAGCAATTGGCTGACCGTTAGGGCCAGTTCGAGGGGGCCACTGGCCACCCTGAGGAAGAGGCACCGCTCCTCGAGGAGGTTGCATCATCATTTGAGGGTTGGCACCAGGGAAAGGAGCTCCTCCACGTCCAGGAACGGGGGGGATGAAACCCTGGGGCTGGCCTCCGGGGCCGTAGAACATGGGGCCAGGAATGTACTGACCAGGGAGTCCTCCGGCGGCAGCAGCCTGCTGCTGCATTCGCAATTGGTTCTTAGCCTGAATCTGCTGCATGAGCTGAGATCGTCGCACGTCCTTTCGCTGAGCCAGAGCAACGTACAGCGGCTTGCCAGCAATCATTCGCTGGTTCATTTCAGTGACGGCCTTGGTAGCCTCATCCGGGGACGAGAAGCACACAAATCCGAAACCCTTGGATTTGCCAGTCTCATCGGTCATAACCTTGGCTGAGGTGATAGTGCCGAAGGGGGTGAACTCCTCTCGCAGCTTTTCGTCGTCCACAGAGTCGTCGAGGTTCTTAATATACAAATTGACGCCCTGGTACTTTTGCATCTTCTCCAGACGCGCATTCTCGTACTGCTTCTTGAGCTCCTCCTCTCGCTCGTACTTCTTCTGGGCTCGGCCGACGTACAGCTTCTTACCGTTGATTTCCGAGTCGTGGAGCTCATCGACAGCCTTGGCGGCAGCCTCGTGGTCTTCGAAGTTGACAAATCCGAATCCTCGCGACTTGCCCTCGGCATCCTTGGCCAGCGAGGCCGAGGTGATCTTGCCGTACTTGGCAAACAGCTCGTCGAGCTTCTCGTCAGTGTCAATGGCCTCGGCATCGAGGTTCTTGACGTAGATGTTGGTGAAAGAGGCTCGCTGGGCCTCGGCCTTGGACATACGGTCCTCCTTGGCAATGTGGGGGCCCACGTACACCTTCTTTTCGTTGAGCAGCATACCGTCGACGTTCTTGATGGCGGCCTCGGCCGACTCGGTCAATTCGTAGTGCACAAATCCGTATCCCTTGGAATTGCCAAAGTCATCGGTGGCGATCTTGCACGACAAGATCTTTCCAAACGCCGAGAAGGTGTCGTGGAGAGCCTTGTTATCAATGGAGGGGTCCAGGTTCTTGATGAAGATGTTCCCGGCTCCAGATCGTCGCACGCTGGGGTCACGCTGCGACCACATAATTCGGCACGCACGACCCTTGATGGGCGCGTAGTTGAGCTCCTCCAGAGCCTTCTCACCATCGGCAGACGAGTGGAAGTTGACGTACGCGTATCCGAGCGATCGACGGGTCACGGCGTCTCGGCAAACACGGATCGAAGCGACAGGGCCCATGTGGTTGAACAGCTCAAACAGCATGGCCTCAGTGACCGAGGGGTCGAGCTCACCAACGTAAAGCGAAGCGTTCGAGTTGTCAGCGGGCTTCTCGCCGGTAGCGGCCACAGCCGACTCTCCCTCAGCAGCAGCATCACCTTCGGTAGCAGTAGCGGCGGCATCGGCAGCGGGCTCGGTGGCAGCAGCATCGGTAGTAGACTCAGTGGCAGCATCGCCAGACTCCTTGGTCACCTTGGGCTCGGTGGAGGCATCCTTCTGCTGCTCAAGACTGAGCTTTTCCAGCGCCTTTTCGGCAGCGGTAACGGAAGCGTCAGCCATTTTTCAATTAAGTTAACAGTAACTTGTAATGACAAACACGGACGTCTGTCAAAAGAAGATTGGGGGGTTTAAATTTTTTTGCTTTTTTTTTTTTGGGTTTTTGCGATCCTCTTTACTGGCTTATACGGAGATAATACCAGAGACTGCTCGTCGACTTGTCGCCGTAAAGTAGTCTATAAGGTTATAGGTAGCGGGGTGAAGAAAAAACGGAGGGTTGAAAAAATCATTTATCTGAGAGTGGAAAAAAAAAATTTCAGGTCCCGTGATCAGCCGCGTCGAGTTCGAGCGGGTTCTGCGACCGACCAGGGACGCCGACGGGCCTGGGAGTCAGGTGACGAGGAGGACGGCAGCATGAGGGCAGGGGCGGTGAGGGCAGGAGGTGGAGGCGGGGGCTGATAGAGTGGTGTGTACGGGCTGGGAGGTCTGGGAGGTCTGAGTTTGGGAGAGCCTTCTGTGCTGCTCAGAAGCGGTGGTGATTATCGAGATGGGAAATGTCTCAAACATGTCTCAGGCTGGGAAGCCGGCATTTTTCGGAAGCAGAGAAGCCGGCCGAGTAGGAGGAGAGACGGTGGGAGAGCCTACAGAGTGGGAAAGAGTAGAGAGTGGGAAGACTGGAGAGTGGAAAGACTAGAGGATTGACAGAAACGACAATTGTGAAACGACAGTTGTGGACTAGTATTATTTCACATTGGTTGTACAGGGCGCTATAATACGACGCTGGCCGTCGCCAGTACGCGTTACTACTACGCGCTACCAGTACGCGCTACCAGTACCCGCTAATATCACGCGCTACTACGCTACTACTTCAATTGCAGCGAAGCTTTTTTGCTTGGCAGCTGCTTGACAGCTGCCAATTCGCACGTTCCCTTGCCCCTGCATGCGATACTCACTCGTAAACATCGCGTGCAGGGACAAGGACGGCCAGTGGTCGCCCAGTGGCCGCCTCGTCAGGAGGATTGAGACTCTGACAAGCCAGGGTTCGAGGCGAGCTCGAGAATAGCACAATTGACTGCACCTGATTCTCAGAGCCCGCAGAAATGGTATCAAAAGCAAAGTTGGGGCCTCTTTCCTCTCCAAGCCCAAGATGGGAAGAGGCAGCAAGACATGCTGGGATGAGCTCCCTGGCTTGTGCCACTGGCGCTCGATCATTGCGCCAGCAGTGCCCGTCGGCGGGCCTCACTTTGCCATAAGGCACTCCTCCGGCTCCTGAGTGCTCAGCACTGGGCCCATAAGTTAGATCTGCCGTAATATACAACACCCCAGGGACACCAGACCACGTCATCGCGACTTACTGTCTTGTTGAGTCGATGCATGCTAGCCTCAGATACATCCAGTACGTCTACTGTCAGTTATCAAAAGCAGGTACGTCTACCTCGCAATTGGCTGGGCTGCTGCTGCTGAGAATCGCCGAGTTACAGTTGGAAAGACGAGGGGGGCCTGGGGGTATTTATGTTCGAGTTATCATAATGGAAAATGCAACAATGTGGGGAAGTCTGGGGTAACCGAGACATCTCATCGATATTGTTGCCTGATTGGGACAATAAAATCAACAATTCGCTCAATGGAGGCACACCATAGGGGAAACTCGCGTAATAGAGGCACACCATAGGGGAAACTCGCGTAATAGAGGCACATCATAAAGAAATCTAAGTGAGGGCCCATAGAATGCGTTATCGAGCTGAATCGGATTATGGTTGCCCAACTAGGTTATCAGGTCTGGGAGCGATAATGGCACTGTTCTTGACGATAACTACGTGTATGCTGCTGATACCTCAAACTGTCTTCACCACATTACTTTTTACATGCTAATGCCTATGCAACACTATGCTGCCTCTTTTTCCCGCTTCTTGTTATACATTTCCATGATTTTGGCTGAAGGCACTCGAATGGGCCAAAAATATGACGCAAACGCCCATAGGTGCTTGCGCACATGCTGCTTGTCCTCAGATTTGGCCACCTGCTCCTCAATAAAGTCTCCAACATTGAGCAATTCCTTCTTCAGCATAGACGCAAACTCGGTGCGGTCGAGTCCCTTATTGCCCTGCTTGAGTCGCTTGAGCGAATGGCGCACTGGTCTCAGCGTGGTCTTGCATTCCGCCTCATCCATACTAGAGTACTCTGAATAATCGGACCCCTCTGCAGCTGGGGACCCCGAAGACGCCACTTTCTTTGACTTTTTGGGCCCCGCAGCGGCCCCCGAGCCCGCACTCTTGTGGCCCGCACTGCCCTTGGAAGCCTTTGAAGTACTCTTGGGCGTAGACTGCCTTTGAGACCCGTCACGAGAGCCTGATTTTGACCCCGGCTTCGTCCCATTAACCTTCATCTTTGCAGCGGCGTGGCCGTGGCCCGGACCAGCGCTACTGCGGTCCTTGCCATTGCTGGTCTTTGGCCGTCGCTTGTCCGGCTCGTCACCCCGAAGAACCGACACCAAATAGTCCACTCGGCGGCCCAAATGGACGGCTCCGGGCATTTTTGGAGCCGCCTTGCCTTCAGTGGAGTCACGCTCCTGCTTCTTCTCGGCTCGGTGCTCCTCCAAAAACAGCTTGTCACCCATTCCCAGCAGCGGGTCGTCGCGAATCTGAACCCACGCACCGTAACCGTGCTTTTTGACTCCAACCAGCAGCATTGCATCCTGAACGTCGTCCCACTCCGATGTCCACCCAGATACTGGCTTCACAGTCTTGGGCAGGCGGTACTCAGTCACGGTTGAGTCAGGAACCTGCTGTCTGATGAGGGCCATGTCCTCTGGGCGCTGCTTGATGAGGTCTGCATTAAGACTCTTGACACCATGGTAGTCAAACAGGATTGCCTTCCGCTCTTTCCGCTTGGGGCCAGCGTCTTTAGTAGCACCGGCGCTGTCCTTTCCGTCAGTTGCACCGGCACTGTCTTTGGCAGCCTTTTCGGCCCTTTCGGCCTCGGCAGCTCGCTCCTGCTCTCGTCGCTGAGCCTCTTCCTGAATTGCACCATTAGCTAGCTTAACAATCTCCTCGAAAGCAGTCTTGATCAGGTCTGGCTTGCGATTCGACAGTGTACCATCTCGGAACAGCTTATCCCACATCTGCGACACATCTCCAAACCGCAGAATGGCCTTGTATAGACCTCGGATTTCGCGTTCTCCCAGCGAATTGGGGTCTGTTCCCGCCAAATCCGCGGCATTGGCCCGCCTACCCGACCCGGACTTCTTTTTGCGGCCATGGTACTCGGTGTCAGAATCGCCGTCGCCGCCCGTGTCATCATCGCTAATTGCTCCCTGGGCCTTGAGCACCGCCCTGCGTCGAGCAAACATGGCGATCTGTTCTTGCAGGTACTCATCGTCCTTCTTCTTCTTCTTGGATTCTTTGATTTTGGCCAGGTCTGTGGCTGGGATAATGTCGTCCCACGTCACGTCTGCCTTGTAATCTGTTACCTCAAACTGCTTGAGGAACTCTTCTCCACCCAAATTGGACTCGCCAAGGTCTGGCGTCGTAATGTGGTCCTCAGCATGGTTCAAAACATCATCCAGGTTCATGTCTTCGAGCTTCTTTTGGTTATTATCGGCCTTGAACATGTTCCCCGCGCCAAACTTGAGAATCTGACTCAGTTCCGACGCACTAGGGTCGGATTTGTTGTTACCAGTCTTTGCCTGGGTGCCTTTATCGGTAATTCCAAGCGAAATGATGGCATACTCCAGAATCATCTTGCGCCGAGCCCGCTCTAGCACTTCCTCCTCAACCGTGTCTTTAGATACGAATCGGTACACCATGACGTGGTTCTTTTGGCCAATTCGGTGCGCACGGGCCATCGCCTGCAGATCTGCTTGAGGATTCCAGTCCGAGTCGAAGATGATGACAGTGTCGGCAGTCATGAGGTTAATTCCGAGTCCGCCAGCGCGTGTCGACAGCAAAAAGACAAAATCGGGACTCTCTGGGGCGTTGAAATGGTCGATTGCGATTCGACGCGTCGCCGCAGGAACTGTGCCATCTAACCGCTGAAACGGCAGGCCACGAATCGACAGGTAGTCACCCAAAATGTCAAGCATGCGCACCATTTGACTGAAAATGAGTACGCGGTGGCCATCTTTGCGTAGTCGCCCCAACAGCTTGTCTAGAAGCACCATCTTGCCACTATTCATAATCATGCCTCGCAGCATGGACTCCCGGGACCGGTCGCCGCCATGCAGGTTGTAATACTTGTCCTCAGCAGTCGGGAACAGGTACGGGTGGTTACTGGCCTTTTTGAGCTCCACCATAATGTTGAGAAGGCTCATTTGCGACGACCCAGTCGCACCAGCGTTCAGAGCCGAGTAATTGCGGGAGATGATGTTTTTATAATAGTCAGTTTGCATGTCGGACAGCTCGACCCGAAGAATACGCTCCGATTTGGACGGCAGCGACTTTTCCACGTCCTTTTTGAGCCGGCGAAGGATGAATGGTTGGAGTCGCTGCTGGAGCTCTCGAATATACTCTTCCTGGACCTCATTTGGCTGCTCAAAGTCGATTTCCTGGTCAATTGTCATTTGACCCGGCATGAGGAAATCTACCAGCGCCGCCAGCTCTTTGATGTTGTTCTGCAGCGGAGTTCCAGTAATTAGCAGTCGATTGGCGACTTTGAAGTCCCGCAGGGCCTCGTATAGCGCCGACTCGGAGTTTTTGAGTCGGTGCGCCTCGTCTACCGCCATGAACTGCCATCGCAGGCTGCCCAATTCGCTGCGATCTTTGAGAATGTACTCGTAGGTCGTCAGCAAAATGTTGAACTTTGGCTTTTTGGACGTGGGGTTGATGAAGAATTCCTGTTCACGGATGATGCTGCGGGCAGTGTTGTTGCCGAGGTATGCAATGTAATTGAGGTCGGGTGCCCACAACTCTAACGTCTCCTGCCACGCAGGCACTGTCGACAGCGGTACCACCACCAAAAAGGGCCCATGCTGTTTGCGGGCGTATACTAGCCACGATAAGAACGCCACAGTCTGGACCGTCTTGCCGAGCCCCATTTCATCAGCGAGAATCCCGTTCTCGTTACGCGACCACAGAAATGCCATCCAATTGAGTCCGGTGAGCTGGAAATCCCGGAGCTCGCCGCCCTTGATGAAGTGCGGTTGCTCGGTCAACCGTTCAAACATTGGCCGCGAGGTCGCGGGGTACTGAACGCCGTAAGAAGGCGAGATTTTGGACGAGATACGGTTCTGGAACGCCTCGACTTGATGTGGGGCCAACTTCGCAATCTCAGTCGCGTCCTCCCACGTCGCTTCATCGTAGTACAGTCGCTTCCATTTGACCAGGTACTGCAGCACCGGGTGGCCGCCGTCTTCGAGTGCAAACCGGTCTTGCGATACCACCCGCTCCACAGTCTTGAACTCGTCGAGCTCTTCGTGGTGCCGCTCCCGCTCAATGTCCATCGCCTCAATGTCTTCTCTGGTGGTGGCCGGGTCGTTGCGGATCTCAGCATCCAGTAGCACGTACTGTTTAATATAATTGTCAACGCGCTTGATGCCCTTGAACTCCGTGAGCTCGTCGTATGGGTGCCAGGTGTCATGGAGATGCGACCGCAGCTTCCACTTGACGTAGTATTGAAGGCCCACCTTAGGATCGGCGGACTCGACGCCTTCAATCGGTTCGTGGTCGAGCACAGACTCAATTGCGGCGACCTCGACCGCCGGCTCGACGGGGTATTGGTAGTCCGGGGGCAATTCGTGGTCCTGGTAAATGAGGTCCTGCTCAAACTCGTCGCTGTCGTCGTCTATGCTGTAATTGACCACTTTTTGGTTGTTTCGACTGGAGAAGCGCATCTGCGGAGCCAACCCCGCGGCCCCACCGTCCTCAGGGTCCTTCCGCCGACGTTTGTGGGCGCGCTTTTCGGCACTCTTAGCCCGCTTCGAAGTCGCGTACACCTCATCGTCGGAATCATCGTCTTGGTCATCGTCATCGTCGCCGTCACTATCAGACCTAGCCACAAACTTCTTTTGCACTGGCTCGGGCTTGACCTTACGCCGGCGACGCTTTACGGTGTCACTGTCGCTAGAATCACTCGATTCAGCGTACTTTGATAACCGCTCGGGCACATGGTGAGCCCGTTTACTTCGACGGAGGCCATAAAGTTCAGGGTCATCTTCATAGTCGATCGCTGGCACAGGCGTCGTTTCAAACGACGTTACCTCTGGGGTATTCATCTAGTTAGCATGGCACAACTCAATATAGCACAACACATCATGGCGGAACCGTAGCGGAATCGTAGCGGAAACGTATACACAGTACTCGTCCAGCGTTGGGACCAATTATACTCCGGGGTCTGATTCTCGTCTGATTCTCATCTGATCCACCTACCTTGATCTCGGGCCAATCACTTGTCCGTCTCCACTTCGGCGGTCAGTTTCCACTTCTCCTTCTCCTTGTTGCTTTCCTACTACTCCTCGACCTCTAGCCCGGTTCTCTGCGACTGCGGGCTCTCTGCAACTAGCGATTACTCCAACTCCACGGGGTTCGGTAGCGTAGCAGCTGCAGTTTTTCACCGCTTTTTCAACCTGGTGATGAGGATGATTGAAGAAAACTGCAAAAAAAGGCTGCCCAAAAGCCTTCCGACAGCAGCGTGAAGGGCGACGAAAATTAGCTTACACGACTATGGACGGGACATTGAAAGTGGAAACATGGTGGCAACCAGCCAACGGATTGCGACGACAACTTGTCAACGTCAACGTCAACGCCAACTCCAACACTATCGTCGACTCCAACACAACCGCACTAGTTCACATTGTCTTTACTACATACTACGACACCGCACACACAACAGTACGCACGACTTTAGCTCGACAAACAGGTTCCTTCAAGCCATCCAGCAGCATCACACGCGCAGTACTGACCCAACATGACCGCACAGCACCACGACAGTACCAGTACTACCACAGCACAGCACCACCCTAGTACCAGAACAGCACAGCACAGGGCACACACTGCCAGCTCTGCTACCAGCAACCCTTTGTCCACTGTCGTCATGGCCGCTCATGACCCAAAATCCCATTTGTCGCAGTCTCTATCAACCCCACATTACCAGCGCCGACTCCTAACAATAGTCCCGTACCTGAAATCCGGGGACTCGACAAGCAGCTACGCTCATCTCCCCCATTTTCGGTCCTCAACGCTATAATTCTAGTAGTAAAAGATCTTCGGGGGCACGAAAGTATATATAGCAGGTGGGGTTACCCGGCTGTGGGGAGAAAGCGGATGGGGTCTAAGGGAGTGGATTGGTGGGAGACGAGGGAGACGATGGAGACGACGATGGAGAATGTGGGCGGAGTGTGGGCGAGAGTGTCAGGGCGAGAGAGAGAGAGTGTGTGTGTGTGGGCGTAAAACCGCAGGTGGAAGAAGCCCAGTATAACGTGACGTCTGGAATTGGGTAGCAATTAAGTCGCGTTACGCAAACTGCCAATTGGTAAAATGCTTCCACGCAGAGACTGAGACATGTCTTGGAATGAGGCATCAGATGGAACTACACAGTTGTTACAAACAGCCATTGGGCGAGCACTTTATAGGCAAAGTCATGATCGGGAACACTGGTACCTGGCGAGGCCAGCGCAGAACCAGTTGTCGTACTATATCATGTGATCATGTCAGTAGCAGAATTGTGCTTCACTCGTGCTGCCTTAAGCCAGAATTCAGTCGCATCAGCTAGAGTCGTCCCGTCACAGCTCATTAGGCCCACTCAACCTGCTCTACAACAACAATATCGTCATCCATTGTAGCATCATCATCTTCGTTAGCCGCCGGAACTGGAGTCGGAGTGCCTGCTCGTGAGACACTGCGGGACCTTGTTTGATCCTGCTCAGTCCTAGGCTCGCGACCAGCTTGCACTGGCGCTGAAGCCAACACGGCCCCATTCGCTGCCCCCCCATTCTGCGCTGGAGCCGGGCTAGGGCTCGAGCTTGTGGCCGGCTGCTGCAGCTTGAAAATATACCGTCTCAGCAATTCTCGTTTCTGGGACAGCTTTTCAATGGCCCACTTGTCCTTGAGCTCTTCACGAGCAGACGCAGTGCGGTCAGTCATGAGCTTGGCAAAGTGCTGCGGCGAGTACAGAAACCGCTCAATGTAATGAATCACGTACACACCACAGTCACAATAATTTGGCTGCTGGGGGGTCTGGGGCGAGAATCCCAGAATCCAGTCTCGATTGACAGTGAGACCCTTCTTGTCCAGTGCTTCCGCAACAATGTAATCCTTCAAGTGCCTCACTGAAGTAGACGCCCCGCTGGCGCGAAGGGAGTCTAAAATAAATATGCATGGTTGTTCCTCGATATCCCGCAAGAATCGTTTCGCGGGCTTCTTGGGCGTCGCAATCTCCTTGTGTCCATTTCGAAGCATTCGGACCGGCGCTGGAGCCTCTGGAGCGGCCGCTGACCCTGAAGACGCGTTGGACGCAGCAGCATCCTTAGCTTCAGACGGTTCGACCTCCATCCGGTCAGTCTCCAAAGGCTCTGACTTTGACTCGGACCCTGGATCAGTTCGTTGATCAACTTGATCCTGTTTAGAATGCCTTGGCTTGAGTAGGGAAATCTCATCCTCAGACTCGCCTTTGGCTTCCAGGCCCCCCAATACCGTGGCAGCATTGGGCGAAATTGTTGGGGCCGCTGGTTCTTGCCCTGAATCTGGCGTAGGTGCGGGTGCCGGTGCTGGTGCGGGAGCCGGGGCAGGCGCCTCTACTACTTTTGGCCCATTGGGATGGCGCAGTAGGCTGGGCAAATTGTAAATAACCGCCACGTACCAATGCATCCGGTGATGAATTGGTACCACCACGTACTTCATTGCAAACAGATCAATTTTGGAAGTCCATTTCTTGACATTTTCGTAACCGGTCTTTCCGTCTGGACCTTTTTGGGTCAACTTTTCATAGAAAAAGGTGTTGAAAATGTAACTGCTCTTGGCCACATCCGGATTGTTGGCTGCAATGCGCTCCTGGACCAGCTTGAGATAGAAATTGATCATGGTATCGTTAAGGAATTCGCCTTCAAATAGCCGATTGTAGTCATCAGGAGTGATCTCAACCTTCTTGCCGTCGGCGTAGGTATAGCTGACAGGAGCATCGAGAGCAGGCTTCCGCACTACTTCTTTAGGAGAGTCCTGGGTGACCACCTTTTGTGTTCTGGATCGAGTCATAACCGGGGTCTGAGGCACATCAGCCGGTTTACCATCATCATCATTGCCGCCTGAGTGCGCAGAGCGAGATGAGCGACCAGCTGAGCCATTGGCCGGAGCAGTAGAGCCATTCGGGCTACTGACGGAGTTTGAGTTTCCAAAAAACGACGCGTCAGACATTGCTGACAACTTGCCTAGTGCGCCAGGACTGGCTCTGGCCCCGTCTGCTGCTTGATCTTCGGCCATTGGTGCAGCGGCGGCAACAGGACTACCTTGGCTAGCAGGTGACTGTGACCTAGCAGGCGACGAAGTGTCAATTGGCTCAAGCTGGTCGGAAAATCGCGTAACTCGGCTCTTTTGCGGTTCAAGTACCGAAATATCGCCTGAGAGAAGCTTTTTGACCACCCCCGACGGAGAATTTCCGGTAATGAGCTCGCGCAGCCATGCCGAAGTGCCGCTATCGATAAATGCAGTGTCAATTTTGAATCCGTGAAGTTCATCCAGTAGCGCCCGGACTTTTGCACGGGTCGCATTATGCAAACTGAATACAACAGAGTTGGTGGACGGCTCTTTGCCGTCGATGCGAAGTTGTCGGGTCATTGGCCTACGCAGAAACACAAACAGCTCGTTCTTTTCCTTACAAGTGAGCACGGCCGTGAGTTCTCGTTCAGTGAAATCGCACTTGATAACCGAGCGACTAGAGCCTTTGAGGACCCACTGCCGCAGTCGAGTCATCGAATCCGGGCGCCTGTGCTGGATCACGAGATCCATCCCAGGCTCTACGTGAGCGTACTGGCCGATCTGCACTTTCTGGACAGCAAAATGGAGAGACCCGCCTTGAGGAGTCGGTGGGATTGACGCAGCAGTAGACTGCGACGATTTTTCCATCCATTTTGTCAGCGAGTTTTGCCGAGGCGTTGTGACAAGACGGATTGTGTCTGGGCTAGGACCCGATCCCGAGCCAGGCCCAGATCCAGAGCCAGATCCTGACCCCAGCGAGCCCAAAGAGTTTGATGCAGGTGACTTTGAGATAGCTGGGGGAACTAGAGATGCAAGTTGTCGCGGTCGAGGAAGTCGAGCAGGTTTTGGATCAGTCGCGTCTAGAGACGCTGCTAAAGGTGACCGTTCCGGGACCAGCTTTGCCACGGCCGAGTCTCCATTAAGCGACAATTTGCGGACCTTCGACACGATTTTCTGGTCATGATCTTCCTTTCGTTTTCTTTCCAGCTCAGACGACGATGGCGAGGACGGCGACGAGGATGTCGAGGGACTCGAACTAGAAAATGTGATTATAGGAGACGTCAAAGACTGGCCCAAAGTTGGACCGCGATCTTTCGACCTTTGAACGCGCAGACCCGATTTCTGTTCAAGACTCGATCCATGCTCTATTCGTCCCTCGTCCGAGGACTTGTGGTCTGCTCGTTCGTCCACTTTTGACCCGTTTGGCTTGCTTTGACCTCGTTGCTCTACCTGCTCTTGCGCACCCTGTAGTTGTAGTCTCTTTGTGGATGCTAGACGTGAAGTCGCTAATCGCAGCGGCTCTTTAATGCGAATGGGCCCAACCTTTCGCATTGGCACCGACCCGTTGCCCGCCGACTCCGAGCTGCCAGCAGCATCCCCTCTAGAACCAGAGTCAGGACCAGACCCGGATCCAGATCGCGGCCCAGCCTCAGGCCCGACTCCAGTACCTGGCCCGGGGGATGCAATAGAACTCGGTAAAATGAACGAGTCTCGAGGGACAAACGACGTCTTGACCACCGGCCGTCGGCTTCCATAATGATGACCGTCAGTCCGCCGGCGGTTCAAAGAATGGAACTCATCTGCGCCTTTGACCTTGCGAGGAGCATCGTCGTCGCCTCTCATGGCCGGAGAGGCGGACGACCGGCCAAACTGTGAAATGACGTATCGTGACAGCGCTAAGTAATAGATGTCAGAGGCCCACGCCCTTCTTGTGGTGTAGCGTGTTTGTGGTAGTGGCGATAAGGAAGAGCGGTCTGCCGATAAATTTCTGAAAATGTCGCTATGAAGACAGGTTGGGAGGACGGACGTGAACTGTAGAATGTAAGAGAGAAGGGGCGAGAAGGCAAGAGGAAGCAGGGAAATAGCAGCGACGAGAGAAGTGGATAGGTAGCTGATAGGATGGTAAGATGATAAGATGGTATGAGAATGATTGTTCAATTAGCGCCTAGAGATGCGTTTAGCGTACAGTACAGGGTAGTGCAGCAGTATGAAGTACAGCAGTATGAGGGCGGCAGAAGGGACAAGTGCAGTAGAAGAGACCGTTGGTTAGTAATCCATTAGGTATGTTGGATGTATGTACAAGAGCGATGGCGAGACTCAGAGCTCATGTGGTTTGAGCAGAGCAACGAGCAGAGCAGTGAGCAGTTGTTGGGCGTAGATAGCCTGCTGAGCTCTTGCCACAGTGGCTTGTCAGTAGTAGGTCTCCTCGCCGATGGTTTGGGTGGCCCATGGCGACAATTCGAGGCGGTGGTAAAAGTCGTTAATCATGTCTGCATCTTAGAACGTACCGCTCTTGATATCACTTCGTCGTCCCTTTGGTGGTGGTGGCGGGTTTTGCCCGGCCTGTGGTTGAACTGGATCTGAAATCATCTGAGACCATACGATATCCTCATGATCCAAGTCAGACAACAACTCGTCTACATCTCGAATTGTACCTTCAGTGGCAGCGATTTGGTCTTCAGCTTCTTTTCGAGTCAGCTTGCCTGCCTTGGCCTGAACCAGAATCGACTCTAACGCCTCGATGCGCCTGGTCTGTCGCCGGATCAGTTCTTGGTGGTCGTTCTTCTCCTTGACCAGGCCCCCAATTAACGTCAATGTCCAGCCTGCTAGAATAATGACTGGAGCGGTACGACTAGTTCGGAAGTACTCGACCACTCCGGGCATGCGCTTGGGCAGGTACGAAGCTTGAGAAGGGCCATAGAGTCTATGGGCATTACGAACACTCCAGCGAGGGAGTCCCCGGGAGGGCATCGAAAGTGAGTGCAGCGACCGCATAGCAAGACTGCGATATGTGAGAGCCCAATATACCGGGCGGGCAGTTCCAATACCAAGTGACGACTGGCTGGCAGGCACTGGAGTCCAATACCCAAGTGATTACGGACTAGCGAGTAGTCGTATCGTATGCTGGTTTGCGTCTTGCCGAGACTCAAGTTGATATAAATTTCAGCCTTAATGTCCCACCCAAATCCACCAAATTTCACGAAATTTCACTATATCCGTTTATCCCGCCTAAATTTCAGCCTCCTGGCCTGAGACTCCACTGGAATACTTGCATGATTCCTACTAATCACCTTGCCGATTCCTAACAAACCTCAACCACTAACCGAAGTCCTGTTTTCACTACGACCACATCCACAGCCACAACCACGACCACAACCACGGCCACAACCACGACCAGTACTCTACTACCCGGTGTGCAGTACCCTACTAACCGGTGTGTACGCTGCCTCGTACCTCGCCGCCTCAGTACCCCACTACTGTCCTTTCGGTACTTACGGTGCGTGTCTGGTGTTCGCTGGCACTAATGGCAGTCCTTACTAGAGCGCTGGTAATCACCGTGTCATTATGCTCAGTAGCAGTGGCCGCGATGCGGTTAATGGCCTACTACATTGTAGTATCGACAGTGGCCGAGGCAGATAAGGCATTATTAGACGCATCAATGTCCGAAGACATTGTCACGGGACTCAACTTCCCCCCTCCGCAAAAGACCGTTGACGAGATTGTGGTTCCAAACGATTTTTACGTGCCGTTCTTGACAATTGTGCCCGGATACACCCCGCTGTACTACCTATGGGTGCTGTTTACGGCGTCGTTTGTAGAGCAGAACTTGGTATCGTACTTGCAGACCTGCATGGTTGTGGGGTACGGAGGCCGGTACTGCGAGCAGGTGTGGGGGCCGCGGGAGTTTGGAGCGTTTGTTGTGCTGCTGACGGTGGTGCCCAATGCCATTGTGAGCGTGGTGTACACACTGCTGTACGAGGCATTTGAGCCGGAGACGGTGCATACGGTCCCGACCATCTGTGGGGCCGGGGCGCTGGTGGCCGGGTTTTTGGTTGCGTTTAAGCAATTGCTGCCTCAGCATACGATAGTGCTGTTTCGAGGCACCATTCGGCTCCGAGTGCCGGAATTGGCGGCCTATTACCTCCTGGGCACTTCGATACTGGGCATTTTCGGCTACGGCCTCTGGACCATGCAGGCGTGGACAGGGTTTGTAGTGGCGTGGATGTATCTGCGATTCTATCGGGTCACCTACGTCGACCCGTTACTGCCATTGCGCGCCCGAGTCCCATTGAACGTGGACACTACGTCGGCCACCGTCACCAGCATCGACTCGTATCATGAGCACGCCAACCCGTCCGGGATCCGGATCCGTGGCGACGCGTCCGACTCATTTGCAATCAGCCACTTTTTCCCTGAGCCAATTCGGCATATTGTCGAGCGGGTCGGCACCCCAATATTTAACCTGGTTGTAGCCATTGGCGTGGTCAAGCCATTTACCGCGCCTGAGGTGGACGCCGCCAACTTGCGGGCAACAGCACGGTCGTCACTGCAGCAGTCTGGGACTCCGCGGCGACTGGGCACAGCTTCAGGAGGGTTGAGTGCGCGAGCCGAGGCCGAGAGACGACGTTCAATGGCGTTAAAGGCATTAGAGCAGCAATTGAGGTTTCCGCAAGCGGATTCGGCCTATTCGACCCTGCCGACGATGCCCCCACCGGCCGCACGGTATCAAGCTTGACCGCACGGTGGGGGTATGCGCGAAGTGGATGGATGGTACGCAGCATTCAACCATCAATTTAACCCATCAATTCGGATTGGCGCATCGAGGCTGCCAATCAGCCTGACGCGATTGGATTCTAACACAGGAGCATAGGACTAGAGCATGATATGTGCAATGCATGTACAGTAGCAGTAGCAGAATGAACGGCATGATTAGCAATCGGGCCTGTTCACGGGCATGCTGGGGGCAATTTGGCCCTGGCAAAGGGAATTCTCGGGCAATTGCGTGATTTGTGGAGTTGGAGGTGGCGAGAAGGGAGTCTATAGGCCACTCGCTAGTCACGGCGGTGGATGGGCCAGTCGTTAGTCGCGGTAGTTGTACTAGTGCTCAAGCGTGATTTCGGACCCTAACCCATGACAGCATTTAATATCCATCGCGCGGGTAATTTCACCCCGCAATGTCGTTCACAGCGCTGTACTTTGGGCCAATCAAGGAGGCAGTGGGTAAAGAGAAGGAGACAGTGTCGATAGATGGAGTGGTCACGGTTGAATCATTCAAGGCTACGTTGGTAGAGCAGCATCCGTCGGTAGACCGATTACTTGCAGCTAGTGCGTTTGTTGTGAATTTAGAGTATGTGGATGATATGAACACCCAGATCAAGGAAGGAGACGAATTGGGGATTATTCCGCCCGTATCATCGGGGTAATGAGGTGCCAACAACGAGGCAAAACGAGACAAAACGAGCCAACAATGAGCAACAACGATCCAGCACCGGGCAGCCAATGCTCTTTTATCCAAACAGCACTCAAGCTCACCACGACAACAATGAGCATTCAATGCTATGTACAATGCTATGCACAATGCTATGCACAATGCTATGAGTACAATGGGCTTTCAATGCATTGGCAAGATGCAATGGCAAGATGCAATGGCAAGATGCAATGGCAAGATGCATTGCGCACCAGTGCCTAGTAGTGCCTAGTCGATTTCAATACCCAACGATTGCCGGTACGTTGCAACTCGGCTGCCAGTCTCGTTGGCCAGCCCTAACCCATTTACCACTTGCCTGCTCTGCAGCAGCTTATTCTCATAGCCGCTATGCATCGGTATAATATACTCAAAACCCCTGTCCTGGTGTCCAAGGACTCCTCATTTCCTGGCCTCCAAAAACTCTTCATTTCCTTGCTGCCCTACTGTCTTCTAGAGACTCCTCATTCCCCATACTGCCCTACTCTATCCAACATCTCAAGGCTACTCACCCACCTCCCAGCCCTGGTGTACCCCAGGTACCTCTATTACCACTGCATCTTCACCTCTCCCCTGCCTCGTCCGTTCTACCCAACTCCACCTCCCAGCCGAACCCCTTGAACGGACCCTGAATGATCTCCGTAGTGGGTTGAAATTGTCATTTCCGGTTGCCGCATCGCTAAGCGTTCAAACCCAATAAGGTTGTCCCCAGGCGTGAGCCGATCTACAAAGACAATCCGAGCTAGACTAAAGACAAGGACTACTAGAACGAGACCACGCAAGCGACCAGAGAAGGACTAGAACGAGACTGAACAGACTGAAAGACCGAAGCGACTGAAACGAGATTGAAAGACTGGAACAAGACTGGACGTAGCTGGACGTGACTGTGGCTAAACGTGGCTAAACGGATAGACGGGATAGATCTGTCAACGTGACTGGTACTGGTATGATGCCTGTTGGTACGGTGGTACCCGAAAATGTCCATGAGACGCCCTTTCTGGGCCCCCTGGTTGAGAATTGGCTTAAAGCTGGCCCTCCGGTGGAACGGTACCGACGCAATGATGACGAAGGAGACACAAAGCCTCGAGTGGTCCGCCCTGTTTGTAACCCGTCGGACGTGCCAGACACAATCCAGGTGTCAGGAAGGATCATTTCCGCCACTACAAACTTGCCCCAGGTGGTTGTTCGCGATGCGACCTCTGGCAAGGTTGGGCTGACTCCCCGCCGAGGCAATTCGGCTCTTTACTCTGCCATCTCGTACTTGCACCAGGACACTCAATGGGAATCGATTTTAGTAGCATGGCCAGGAGAGGTTGAAGGAGACCACCAGCTGGTCAACAGGGTTTCGACCCAGGGCGCTGTCCCGCGCGGTGCTGGTGGCACTAGTGGAACTGGCGATGGTGCTGGTGCCGGTGCTGGTACTGGTACTGGTGCTAGCAGTACCACTGAAGGAACGGTGGTGTTTAGAGAACATCAGCAACGAAGCGCGAACCCTCACTTGACGCAAAAAGAGCGAGATGAGGTCACAGCACAGCTGCAAATTGACAACAATGGCATGAAAGTGGTTCCAATCTGGATGGACCCTGTCCCTGGGTCCGGGTCTGGACTCGGTTCCGGCAGCGGCTCCAGCAGCAGCGATGACGCCGCGAGATGGAGAGCGTATGCAGAAAATGTGATTTGGCCCGCACTACACTACATCCAAGGCGAGGCCACCGACGGCCGCGACGAACAGCAATGGTGGAAGGACTATGTAAAGCTCAACGAAGCTTACAGAGACTCAATCATGTCCCAATACCGTGCTGGCGATATCATCCTCATTCACGACTACTACCTGCTGCTGGTCCCGCAGATGCTGCGCATGCGACTACCCGACGCCTCAATTGGCCTGTATATGCACGCTCCTTTCCCCTCAAGCGAGTACTTTCGCGGCCTGTCAAAACGGCAGGACCTGCTCGAAGGCATGCTGGGAGCGTCGCTGGTTGGCACCCAATCAAGCGCGTACTCGCGTCATTTCATCTCTTCGGCGACCCGGCTGCTGGGGGTCGAGTCGTCCGATTCGTACGTATCAGCTTGTGGAGTCCACGTCTCGGTGGAGGCGTTGCCAATTGGCATTGACACCGTCAAGGTCGAAAAGGACGCGTTTCGACAGTCAGTTTCCGACAAGGTCCAGGCCATTCGTGAGCTTTACCCGGACAAGAAGATCATTGTCGGCCGAGACCGCCTCGACTCGGTCCGAGGAGTCGTCCAGAAGCTCCAGGCATTTGAGCTGTTCCTCACCAAGTACCCGCAGTACATCGGCAAAGTGGTGCTGATCCAGGTCACGTCACCGGCATACTCGTCTGGATCGAAGACCGAAAAGAAGGTGTCGGAGTTGGTGGCGCGCATTAACGGCACGTTTGGATCGCTCCATTTTGCTCCCGTCCACCATTACCCCCAGCATATTGCCCGCGACGAGTACTTCGCGTTGCTCCGGGTGGCAGATTTGGGTTTAATTACATCGGTCCGAGACGGAATGAACACCACGTCGCTGGAGTTTGTCGTTTGCCAAAAGGAGAACTGCTCACCAGTAGTGCTGTCGGAGTTTACTGGCACTGCCGGCTCGCTTAACGACGCCATTCAGGTGAACCCGTGGGACGCAATTGAGGTCGCAGACACTATCAAGCGGTGCTTAGAGCTTCCGGTTACAGACCCTAACGCCAACCGAGCTCGCCAGCAGAAGCTGTACGACTACGTGACGTCCCACACTGTACAGCACTGGATACTATCGCTGGTGTCGAACCTCATTCACAACCTAGAGACCCACGACCGTACCCACGTTACGCCAATGCTCGACACCGGGCGCCTAGTCGACACCTACAAGTCGGCCAAACAGCGGCTGTTCCTGTTTGACTACGACGGCACACTGACGCCAATTGTGAGCGAGCCGTCTGCTGCCATTCCGTCTGCTAGGCTATATGACGTACTCGACAAGCTTACGCAGGATCCCAGAAACACGGTGTGGGTCATTTCTGGCCGGGACGGCGACTTTTTGGACCGGTGGCTGGGCTCGCAAAACAAAAAGCTTGGCTTCAGCGCCGAGCATGGGTGCTTTCTCAAAGAGGTGGGCCAAAAAGAGTGGAAGAATCTCGCAGCCGAGGTCGACATGACGTGGCAGAAATCGGTTTACGAAGTGTTCTCGTCCTACACCGAGCGAACTCCGGGCGCATCAATTGAGCGCAAGCGAGCGTCTCTGACCTGGCACTACCGCCGTGCCGACCCCGATTTTGGCGCGTTCCAGGCATCCAACTTGCGTGCGCATCTCGAAGAGACAATGTCCCAGGACTATAACCTAGAAGTCATGAGCGGCAAGGCCAACATTGAAGTTCGTCCTCGAGAGTTTAACAAGGGTGAAATTGTCAAGCGCATTGTGCACGAGTTTGAGACGCGGCCGGACTTTATGCTCTGCCTCGGCGATGACTTTACTGATGAAGACATGTTCAGGGCACTGCTTAATCTCAATGAGGATGCAGACCCCACTGGCAATGGAGAGGAGCCAGAGGGCGTGTTCCCAGTGACGGTAGGACCGCCGTCGAAAATGACAGTAGCAAAATGGCACTTATTAGACCCTCACTCAGTGCTGGACTCGCTCAATGCATTGGTTGCCGATGGCAAACCCCTGCCCTCGCATCACTTTAGGGAACCGGACACGCCAGAGGAAACGACCATTGCCGAGGATATTGAAGACGAGCGTGAGTTGCGTGCCCGAAAATAGCGAGCAGTTGCCAGTTGCCAGTTGCCAGTTGCCAGTTGCCAGTTGCCAGTTGCCAGTTGCTAGGGCCGTTGCAATTGCGATTCAACCGCGAGTCTAGTTGGCTCTGCTGAATCTGTAGCAGTGCTCTATGCGTAGTGAACATTCTAATTTTATTGATTGCATTAGATACGTACAAATGTGCAAATGTGCAAATGTGCAAATTGCGCAAACAGCGCCTGGAAGCACTGGTCGTCTCCGTGAAGTTGAGGCACGTGATCAGATTTCAAAAGTCTACCCCAAAATGCCCCCTATTTCACCTCTCCTCACTCAGCAACTACCCCATCTGCTTCCACTCACTGACGCGCCTATTTCTGACTAAACAGTACGACCCTCATTTGCTGAATTCCGCCGACTACCCGTCACCATGGGCCTCGTCGCCGACGTTATTGCACTATGGAACACGTTACAACAATTGAAAGGCCTAGTCGCACTGTTGAGCCTGCTCCTGATTCCAGTACTGCGGTCGGTTGGGTCTCAAAGACGGAAGCTCAACGGCACTACAAAACCAGTTACTAAGGGCCTTGTAATGATTCTACTAATGCTGGCGGTCCATGTTGGAGCTCAGATCGCCAATTCTGGGGGTATCAACTTCAATTACGGATCCACTGATCACGGATGGGCGATCCCACCAAACGTGTTTGTAGCTACAAGGTCGCAAATTCGCACACCCGCGGACGTGGTCGCGTCACGAGTTCAAAGACTGAGCGCCAGCGGGAATGCTTTGGACAAGTACTATGACAAGCTACTTCTGGACCGAATTGCGTCTACCGAGGCCCGCCTAGTGTACAGTGTATACGGCCCGGAGGCAATGAGACGATGCGATTGGTGTTTTGATTCTGACTCGTCAAAGCTGAGATCAGGTCTGTTTGGAGGGTCGAAAAAGGCACTTGACAACCACGACTATCTGCTGCTGTACTCAATCCCGGCAATTTTAGGGCCGTATTTGGCTGCTGTCGGCGCCGTTCTGGCCGCTACGCCGTCCAGATCGCTGGCAGCTCGACAATGGCGAGTGTGGGCACTCGTCCCGCTCGCAGTGGTGGCAACGTACGACATTTACTCTCTCCAAATGAACACAGTGCTGGCGTCAGTGTCAAAAAAGCAGCTGGCTGCGTCGGCAATCCCTTGGGTATACTGGGAGCGACTGCAGCGTCGAGCCCTGTTTTTAGCTGGCCACAGTATTGCACTCGCATATCTGGTATGGGCGTCGTCTACGAACCGCGCCTTCGCCCCGAAGGAGCCAATTGGGTCTCGGCTGCTCCGAATCCAGCAGCAGCTCGATAGCAGCGTCAAGGACGTGTCGTTAATGAATTTTGTGCGAGAGGCAGTACAGAGAGATACGCATTTAGAGGCGACTGCCGCCAACCACATCCAGACCGCCTATAAAACCCGTGAACAGGGATTGCAACTGGCCGCTAAAGACGAGAGGTTTATTAGGGCTCAAGATGCGGCAATTGAGCGGGCGGAGGCGAGAAAGCCAAGACTGGCCGCTCGAGAGTATCTCAGTGATTTAAGGAAGTAACCGCGCCTCGGACGTCGTCGGGGCCAGTACCTCTTGGAGGAGCCCGGCTTAGCATTTCACACCAAAAAGACACCTATCGATTGCCCCGAATCACATGATTGCAGCTTGTTCATTACTAACGCAGGTGTACCCTGGTATTGCATGTTACATGAGCTAGATGGCTCAACTGGTGGCATTGAGTCCGGACGCGATGTTGCGATGAAGCAACTTTTGCAACTGCTCTAGCTTGCCGGCCGGCATCTTGTTGCCCTTTTGCGCCTGAAGATCAGACACTAATTTATACATGATAAACATCCACAGCGGTGAGTTGAGCTTGCCTGTTACCACAAACCCCGTCCGTGCGACCCCAAGCGTCTTGTCAAGTGAGTCAAAGTACGGCGCACAGTGAAATGCCATCAGCGATGCCAACTGCGGCGACACAATTTTGGGTAAGCTTTTTATAAGCATGGCAGAATACTGCACAATTCCCCCCAGTTCCTCGTGCCCGGTCCTTGAGAGACTGTGCTCGTCCCATTGTGCGAGATTAAGAAACTTGTAGGTATCTTTAATCAATTGAGACGGCGAGTTCGCGCAGATTGGCTCCAACTTGTAGAGTAGCGCCTCACTTTGTGGCCCTTTTCCCTTGATGAGAATGAGATTGAACAGGGAAATAATGTACAGATCCCGCGGAACATTCTTCGGCGTTGCCGGCTCTAATTGGGCCACGATTGCTTCGTATCGCGCCTGGGCCTCATCGAGTTTTCCCACGCCTTGTGCAAACGATGCAAATAAGTAGTTGACCTCTGGGTCAGCGGCGATTGTCGGGTCCCGCTCAACCTGGGCTCTGAGCGCCTTGTACCCATGAGCCCAGTCGGATTTGAAGAAATGGGCCAGGACCAGGTAAAACAGCACGAGTTTCTCGGTTTGGTGGAAAAACGCTGCCATTGCTCGTCGCCGCGACAACGGACCAGATTGGGTTGCTGAGTCGCGGATGGCCTGAATGCGGGCCATTGCAAACTTGAACGACTCAATGGCCTTGTTGACTCGAATCTCCTTAATCCCAATGTTGTCTTGATCGTAGAGGTCTGCGACGCCAGCAATAAGAAAGCCGAGCACGCACATTTGCGAGAAGTTCAGCCAGTCAACTTTCAGAGGCGGTGACGGCTTCGACTGCTCGGAGGGGCCCGTTTTAAATGGAATCAGCACAGCTTCAGAAGTCAAACTAGAGATGTCTTGGCGGCTCAGCAGTTGCATCAGCTGTGACGCGTTAGATTGAGACTTTTTAGCATTTTCTGCCAAACACAGCTGCGCTACAACGACTCCAATCGAACTCATGACCAAAAGCGCGGGTGGGAAGTTGTCTCCCAGCCGCTGCTGCATCGGCATTACAGTGTGCTCGAGTTCGCGAAGAGCGGTACTGTGGGACCCTTCACGAATTAGCTCGTAACTGTAGATTAGAGACCCCAGGCATGCAATTACCGGCTCAGAAGAAGCCTTGAGATAGTCAATGTGCGGTGTAACGGCGACCAACCCGCGGGATCTGGCAATAGCAATTGCCTGCAACCGCGACGAGTAGATCAAATAACGGTCGTTCAGCGTTTCAGCATCTGCACGGCAGCTTTCCAAAGCCCGCTCTGGTACCGCTGAGAGCTGTTTCGACAGCAAGTGGATATGCAATTGTCGCAACACGAGCGACTTGTCGTGAGCACCGGCCTCAGAAGCTAGCAGCAGACCCCGGTTGATCACTGTTGCTGCATAGTCGAGGCTCAGCGTCTCCGCTAGTAGCAGTTGTGCAAGTTGAATGTTAGTATCGATAGTAATGGTCGCATCCAACGACGTGAGCGACCCAATAGCGTCTAAGCAGCTAATAGCCTTTGCAATCAGGGCGCGGTAGGTCCTTGTAGACGGCGAAGCCTCGGCTTTTTGGATAAACTCGTCAGCGGTAGTTTGGAGAATAAGTCTTTCGAGCAATTCGTCTTTGGGATTTGGTCGAGGCGCCTGGCGTGGAGACTGGGACTTTCGAGGAGAGCTTGACACTCGAGGCGATTGGGTGCCCCTTGGGGATTTAGGAGAGCTCAATTGCGCCGACTTCGGAGACTGGACAGTACTTTTCAGCTGGCCAGCGGTTGTTTTGGTACGTGGTGGCTCAGGCTGATCCGAGCGTGCCTGCTTCAATGGTGGCTGCAGAATATGCGATTGTAATGGGGCCTGAGGCCTCGCCTGGTACTGCTGGTGCTGCTTTTGTGGCATCCTCTGGGAGGTGCCCTGTGGCAAGTTTTGTGGCACTACCGGCTGCACGACATTTGGGGTATGCAATTGGGGGCCAGCATGCGTAGGTTGGCTCTGAAAATCCAAATTATGTTCCAATTGGCGATTGTTAGGAGCTGGCCTCTGATAGAATCGCTGTACAGGCTGTGACCATTGGTGAGATTGAGTTTGTACTTGAGCGGGAGCGGGAGCGGGAGCCGCAACTGGAGATGGAGGCGCTGGAGGCAGTCTAGGAGAGAATTGTGGGGACGGGTTGGGGTTGCGGTTGGGGATGTGAATCGGTTCACTCAATAAATGCAGCTGTTGTACTTGGCCCTGCCCAGGCGGGTACTGAGATTGGCCAAGTTGATTGAATTGGCCCTGGGAGTATTGAACATACTGCCCGGGTGGACCATACTGGCCGTACTGGGCCTGGCCTATAAACTGTCCACCATACTGATTAGGCTGGTGTTCAGGCTGGGGTTGCCCATACTGTAATGGTAACTGGACTTGCAGTTGCTCGGGCGCGCCGTAAGGTTCGTATGGTGTCTGGAACTGCGCATCTAGACCGTACTGGAATCCATTCTGGCCGGCTGGAAGAGCGTTATGGGCGCCATTTTGGTTGTTTGGGGGGCCGGTATTCGGGCCATTTTGGCGATTCTGAGACTCATTTTGTGAAAACTGAAAATTCTCAGCACTGTTATGAGATCCTAACCCCCCGGGCCCTCCCTGCGCCGGTTCTCCCAAGTCGCTATAGCCACCGTAAAGCCGACCCGGTCCGTGACCGTACGGATCCTGATCCATTCCGCATCTACACCACCGAGAAGACAGTGCCGAAATCACTAAATTACCGGGCAAGGCGTCGAGTGCGGCTGGTGCGAGTTGCGCGTCTCGAAAATAACCTGTCGCTAAATTCACGAACCTGGAGAGGTGGACAGTGGGGGAGATAGTAGAGATACGGGGATTACGATTACGAGATAGGGCGATTATGATTACGAGATAGGGCGATTAGGCGATCTTGCTATTAGGTCGATTAGAGTGGTCCGCGAGCAAGTGTGAGGCGTGAGGTGTATGGGAATGATAGACTGCGTGCAAGTGCACCTATGGCTTGCGAAGTACAGCACTTGCGGTAGTAAAGTCTAAATCACAAAGGACGGTTGAAAGTGGCTGAACACGAGTCTGACCTGACAGTAGTAACCTGACAGCAGTGGCCTGACGGCAGTAGCTTGACAGCAGTAGCATCTGAAAAGTCAATTGTGTAGCGAAGAGACTGTCAGACTCAGATCAACGCTTAGTACTACACATCCACCAGCAAATCACAGCGCTGGATGCTCGCTCTAGCCTCTGCACTTCAGTGTCTACACTCCAGTATCTACACTCCAGTATCGGCTATGGACTGGCTGCTAATACTGAAAAGACCCCTCAGACAGTCCACGGCTCAGCCCCAAATCGCCACTCTCCGCTCCCTTCATGACTCCTCCCTTCCTGCCTAATCTTCAGGGATTGATATCAATGTCTTAGACTATCACACATTGAAGCGGCGCCGTACGGCAACAACAAGGCCTTCGCAGTGCGCGGATGTGGCCTCAAAAGCTGCACCTCCCGCCTGCAATCCACACCACAACAGAGACGCGGCCAGAACGCGACAGGGGGCGTGGAGGCGCAAGGACTCTTCTGCTCTTTTACGGCTGCTCCCCCCTCACTGCTCTCGTCTTTGTCCCGTCCGCCCGCACCCGCCTATCCCCTCTCTACCGCTGTTGCTGCCCTCTTACGTGCTGTCTAGTTGAAAAGTTTAAACTTCAAAGCCCTCGCTAAGACCTTTGGACCATTCTGGCAATTTTTTTTTTTCTTGCTTGTCTCGCTCAGTTTCACTTTGCTTTTGCCTCCTGCATATCATCACCATATCCGGTCACGGTGAAGGCTCCTTGCCCCCAGTGGCAAACCCTAACCCTGGAGAGTATATAAAGAGGAGGCCGCCCCCCTCCGGCGCACCGGGAGATCTCATTCGCTGGGAGCATTTTTCCACCAAATTTGTTTTAGAATTTTTCTCGTGTGGCGGTGTCGCGCGGCTGTTCCTCGACGTGGCTGAAACGATCAAAGTCTCGTGATAGGATCAGACCCAAAAAAAAAGGCCCACTACCAAAAAGGGATTTGAGGAAAGACAATAGAACAAGTCAGAGTTAATCCGTTGGACGGGACTCTATTTATTTTGTTGTTGACGACCCCTCTTATTCTACTAAACCCAACTAATCTATTTATTTATTTGTGCCAGTCTTCTGTATATACCCTGCTAGCACATCATCAAAACGCACCAGCACCAAAAAAGAACGGGCAGGACGAAGGCAAAAACTCTCACTTTTGCTTTCATCGATTCTAACGTAGACGAAAAAATCAAAAGGAGTAGGGTGTCATTAACTTGATTCACTCTGGAAAAAGACGGGACTTGCATTTCTACCCTACGCACATACCACAACTACCTACCACAGGACCTCACGATGGATACTCTAGCAGTACCTACGACGGCAGCACAAGCCAAGGCGTTTGTCTCTCCGTCTTCACTATCTTTCCCCATGGCGGCCGAAACTCTCAAGAATAATCAAGGAGCTGAAGAAATGAAATCGGACCAGACTCTCAAGCAAGAGGAATGGGTCAAGCCAGAGACTGCTGAAGAGGGCAACGAGTCAGCATCGGGTATCATTCCCACGTTGCAGAATATTGTTGCAACGGTCAACCTTGACTGTCGACTGGATCTCAAGAACATTGCTCTTCATGCTCGTAATGCCGAGTACAATCCTAAGCGATTCGCGGCAGTGATTATGCGAATTCGGGAGCCAAAGACCACCGCTCTTATCTTTGCCTCTGGCAAGATGGTGGTGACGGGAGCAAAGAGTGAAGATGATTCAAAGCTGGCTAGTCGAAAGTATGCACGAATTGTGCAGAAGCTTGGGTTTATGGCAAAGTTCACCGACTTCAAGATTCAGAACATTGTTGGGTCGTGTGATGTCAAGTTCCCCATTCGATTGGAGGGACTTGCGTTTGCTCACGGCACTTTCTCGTCGTATGAACCGGAGCTTTTCCCGGGCCTGATTTACCGTATGGTGAAGCCTAAGATTGTGTTGCTGATTTTTGTTTCGGGCAAGATTGTGTTGACCGGAGCCAAGCAGCGAGAAGAGATTTATTCTGCTTTTGACGCTATTTATCCGGTGTTGAATGAGTTTAGAAAGTCTTAATAGCATGAACTAATGAGTAGCGAATGCGAGGCCAATGCGGATTGAGCATGAGCTAGAGCAGTAGCAGAGCTGAGACGTAGGGGCTTTAGTCTGGGGTCAAGCAATGAGGGTGAACTCAGCGTCAGGGTGAGAATGGCGGCATTGCACTTTGCTAGTTCTTTAGTGCTCTAGTCTTTAGTGCCAGCACGGTTGGCTTCACTTTGGTCTCTGCTAACGGCTGGAACAATTCATGCGTACAGCCTGCTTACCTGCCTAACACTGCCCCATGGGAGAGGCAACTCTAGCCCAAGCTCAATCGCAATTGCTCTGCTACTAGCGATCCGGAAACTAATCCAGCTCATTTTCATTGGGCACTGGATGGAGCCGGATGACTTTCGGTCTGATCGATATCTAACGCTGAACTTGCTTTACGCCGCTAGAGCTAAGACTCACTAAGCATGGTCCTAGAGTAACACCTTATTTGTATACAGGCAGTGCTCTTGCAGCGCTCCCACATAACAGCATATGCCGGCACAAGGCACAGCATACATCAAACTACCCAGTGCAACAGAGTACAACAAAGTGCAGCACCAGCAGTCCACCGCAGTACCCATTCCAGCACAGCAGCTCGATAGCACAGCTCGATAGCACAGCTCGATAGCACAGCTCGATAGCACAGCTCTATAGCACAGCTCTACAGACTAGCAGGCAGTAACCATTTACCGCCATACATCTACAGTACGTGACCCCCTCAACTCACCCCCAAACCGCCAGTAGCCCTCAACCCGACAGTGCCCGTCCTAGATCCCTCCCCGAGGACCTCAATTGATCATGTGTAAGTACCCACCGTCTCCACTCTGCTCACTCTAAATTCCCTCCGCCGCCCAGGTCTGAGACCCTTGTGAGACCATCTGCTACGTCGTCGGCCCGGCGATGAAGCGAAATTTGATACTGCGCAGTGGGTGGCAGCTGCGCCTGTGAAGGTCAGATAATTATAGTAAGCGATAAGACTTCGCAGAGTGATAGAGGACGGACTGGACACCTGAGACTACAACTGGGCTCGTTGTAACATACTGTTGAGACTGGCGAGACGACAGCTAGAATCAAAGGAACTCAGGTGGAAGAGCGAACAGACAAAAGAGAACTAGACGACCAAAGGACTAAACGGACGAAGGGCAGAAACCCAGTGAAAAATAGAGTGTAGTCACCACTGCCACGGAGCTGAAGAGTCTGGTACGAGTACTGAACGGGCGTGGGCTGGTACTATTGGTGCGAAACGATCTTGGCTAATACAGAATCTGCTGTAGTGGTGCAAACTGACTTTGGACTGACGAGAAACTACCTTGAGGATTACTTCAGACTGACGAGGGACTACGTTGAGACCACTTTGGACTGACTAAACAGTGCTGACTACGCCAACTAACCAAAGTACCTCTGTGTGGTAACATGTCTTTTCGAAGTTATAATGAACCGCCGGATTCGATTCCGTTAGAAACTGGGTATCGAGGCTTTCACGGTGGTAGTTACGGCGACCATGGTGATCACGGTAATAACTATGGTGAAAACTTTGGCTATGATAGCGGTCTTTACCAGTCTTATCAACCACCTGAGCAATACGGCTCCAAGAATTTCAGCAAACCGTGGCAGAACCAGTGGCACCGACCTTCTGATGACGGCGGGGTAGGGATCCTGTCCCAAGACGAAGGGTCATCGTACTATCGTGAGGGAGGAACTTTACTTCACCCAGGCGACCCAAGTCGCAGCGACCGTAGCGGATTTGGTGGAGGCCCCGGTGGTATCCGCCCGCCATATGATGAGCCCCCTACTCCACCTCCCCCATTTGCATCCAAAAACCCAATCTCTGCTTCGACCATGATGGCCCAACCCGACCCTCTGGATGCTCTGGCCCCGACTGGCTCGGGACCATCTAGACCAGTGGTTCGTGGCGGCAACCTGTGGACCTCAGGCAGGTGGAAAAAGTTGCCGTGGTTTGTGTGGACAGTGTCGGTGATTCAGATAGCAGTGTTCATTGCTGAACTGGCCAAAATGGGGGTGTGGACAGGCACCCCCATCCAGCTCCAGCCTACTTTTAACCCCATGATTGGCCCCTCGTCATATGTCATGATCAATATGGGTGCTCGATTCACTCCTTGTATGCATGCGATTCCCAACGTGACTGACGTTAGTGGGCTCCAATTCCCGTGCCCAAACTCTACTACCACTGACACTGATAAGTGCTCTTTGAGCCAATTGTGTGGCATGGGAGGGATTAAGCCAAAGACTCCTCCTCACCAATGGTGGCGATTTATCACCCCAATTTTCCTTCACGCCGGTTTTATTCACATTGGCTTCAACCTGTTACTCCAACTCAAGCTGGGGGCCGAGCTCGAACAGGACATTGGAATTCCTCGGTTTGTACTGGTATACTTCGCGTCTGGAATTTCAGGCTTTGTGCTTGGAGGCAACTTCACCCCTGACGGTATTGCATCCACCGGTGCGTCTGGATCGCTGTTTGGAGTAATTGCGCTGGACTTGCTGGACCTGCTGTTCAACTGGCAGCTCTATGAACACCCCAAGCGGAATTTGATTATTCACATTGTCGAGATCATTGTATCGTTTGTCATTGGACTGCTGCCGGGTCTCGACAATTTCTCTCATATTGGAGGCTTCGCCATGGGCATTCTAGTGGGCACTGCTATTCTGAGGTCGCCGCTTAAGATCCGGGCCAAACAGGTGCCAATTGGGCCGGTCGGCGATCCGGCAATCGACCAATTCCTAGGCAAGGATGGGGTTCCCGCTGCTGCGCCCGCTCCTCACAGAGTGAAGCTGAGGGTCGAGCCAATTGAGTGGCGTAACCCCCGCAAGACGTTTGAGAATCGGTCTCGGTGGTGGTATGGATGGCTGCTAGTTCGGCTAGCGGCAATTGTGCTGGCAATTGTCTATTTTGTCATGCTCATCAAGCAATTTGACAACGGAGGCGGCAACTGTTCTTGGTGTAAATATCTTTCCTGCTTACCAGTTCATGGATGGTGTGATCAAGGAGAGCTCACAACCTCATCTACGAACTAATCACCTCTGAGGCTGCAATTGAAGCCAATTCTCAAAATACTGCGTTATGGTATACTAATCTAATGCCATTGCAACTGGCTAATGTTAGTGAAGCAGACACGACTAATGTTAGTTATTTATTTCAATACAACTGGATGGGAGAGTGTTCGGTTGGGTGCGGTTCTGCCGTTCGACCGTTGAACCTGTTTAGTCAGAAACCGTCGCCGAAAATGAGATGCGGAAAAACCCGTCCGAATTAGCCCAAACTGGGCCAAATTGGGTCCAAGCTGCGTGGGGAACATTAGTGGGGAGCATGAGACCCGGTATGCGGGGGAGGGGGATCTGGGGGTAGAGCGGCTACCCGGACCCCCTCCACTGAGCCCCTCCACTGACATCTCACTCACACGCAGTTAGTATGCCCTGTGCTCTAATATACCTCTTCGGGTCTGTTGGCCGTCGATACCCCCGCCTGCTAATGTAAGGTTCCCCAGATCCTGCCTGTAAGCCATTGCCGTTCCGGGCCGTGGCCGCCCCCGACCCCCATACCCCCACCACCAGCCTCACACCGTTTGTGACCAGTGTGCGCCAGTTGGCTCGGTGAGCTCGGGCTCCCCCCACGCATTACCCCCATACCTTCATCCCCCCACGGCGTGGTTTGGCTGGGGGGACGGGGTAGTCCTCGGGCCTATATATATGGGGCCAATTCCCCCCGCTTGAGGATCCACCATTCAGTTGCGTTTATAGGAATTTGCATACATTATGACCGCTTCCATCCCTCCTGCCGCTGGTGTCTACACCCCCGTCCCCACCTTCTTCCTCAAGGGGGGAAAGCCTGGCCGTGAGCAGATTGACGTCGAAACCCAGGTTAAGCATGCCGCGTTTTTGGCCGACAATGGCATTTCCGGCATTGTCCTTCTCGGATCCACTGGAGAAATGATCCACATGACCCGAAAGGACCGAGTCGACCTTGTGGCTGGGACCAAGGCCGGCCTTAAGGCCAAGGGCCACGGCAATTTCTCAATTTTGGCTGGTGTTGCTCACCACGGTGTCCAGGACACTCTTGATGAGATTGCTGCCATGAAGGAGGCCGGTGCCGAGTACGCCATGGCTCTCGCTCCTAACTACTTCGCCCCTCAGACCAGCCAGGAGGGTATCATCTCGTGGTTCAACGCGGTGGCTGACGAGGCCGTGCTCCCCGTCGTCATCTACTACTTCCCCGGTGTCTCCAACAACCTCAAGATTACCCCCAAGACTATGGAGAAGCTGTCTGCTCACCCCAACATTGTCGGAGTGAAGATGTCCCACGGTGATGTCTCACAGTACGCTCAGATCGCCCTGAACCCTGTTGTCCAGAAGAACCAGTTTGCGGTGTGGACTGGTCTGGGTCAGCTGCTGCTGCCTGCCATCGCTGTCGGTGTTGAGGGCACCATTGATGCCATCTCTGGTGCTTTCCCCAAGACCGTTGTCAAGCTCCGTGAACTGGCTCTCGCCGGTAAAATTGCCGAGGCTCAGAAGATTCAGTATGTTGTTTCTCGAATTGAGGAGATTGTGGTCGCCCACGGCCCCATTGGTACCAAGTACGCCATCACCAAGGCTATTGGATACGGTAACCCCAGTGGCCGAGCTCCTCTTGACCAGGATCTGACTGCTGCCCAGGCATCTGTCTTTGACGAGGCCTTCAACGATGCAATTGCTCTTGAGAAGTCACTTGCATAAAAATTTACGACTTAGATGATTAGTAAATACGATTTAAATGAAGTAGCAATACGACATGAGAAATGGACCGGTGATTAGAATACTATCGAGGATGAAAAGACGTAAGTGTATCAGAATATCAGTATGGGACTTAACCGGAAAGCCCGAACGGAGCTGCGTCCGTCTTTGAGGAGAATGCCTACACCAGAGTTCGTTGGCAGTAGACGATGCTTCCGAGCAGTATGGAATTGCTACATATACATACTAGGCAATCGCACACCATACTCACGAATGTCGAGCAGTTATGAAACCTTTAAATAATAACACCCTTCTCTCTACTCGTCATCGTTCTCCAGTAAATGCAATGTTTCGATTCCTCTCGAGTGATGATGCCATGTCGACTCCAAGCCTGCAAAAGAGCTCAGACGGCGACGAAGCAGAGTCGGCTGAAGCCATTCGATCAACCCCGCCTAGAGTCCAATGGTCGTCTTCTACAATTACCCATCCATCCAACCACTCGACAGCTTCACCCAATGTCAGCCCAGTAGTGTCCTCGCTGGGATCACCTGCGGACTCACGACGGTCCGCGCAGTCTCCTGAAGTTGTCAACTCTGCCACAATTGACACCGCTCAGTGGGTCTCGGCCAGTGCTGAGCGGTCCTTCGAAAGCCCCGGCATCTCCAGCACCAACTCCGTAGCCGCTGGATCGTATGCTTCCCGTCAATCTCGCGTAGGCCCCAGATCTGCACCACCAAAGGTCAATGGCGGCGCCTGTGGCAGTAGCAGTGAGATGGACCTGACGAATGCTGGTTTGGCGGAAATCATAGCTGCTGGTACCATTGAAACTGCTACTACCGCCTGTGTTACTACTGGCATGGCATCAATGGTGTCTACCAGATCCCCAGCACTCACGACCCCTCGGTCATCTCGGTCAGTAAGACGTTCATCCAAGCGGCGGTCACTGCTCTCGCTTGCTCGAGAGGTGCGCCAGTCTCCACGCAGGGACCCCCGCAGCGATGCGCACGAGCCAGCACTGTCCTCGGCGCCTGCGTCAGTACGATCGTCGGTTCAATTGGCGGACAAGTTGTTGCTTGGTGAGCTGTCGCCCCGACCGGCTGCGACTCTGTCCAGGCCGATGCCAGCTCAGTCGCTAGTGCAATCGTCAAACACCCGTGCGATTGCACGCACCAATACCTCAGCTGTCTACAATCGGTACCAGTACCCGCGACTTAATGGCAACGGCACCCAGTTGCTGAGTCGGCGAAGCGATTCGCGGCCGCTGGCCCTGGCCAAGCACCGGCTGCTTAACAGTCGGTCGGGAGAGCGACTGACGGTCATTGAGGACTCGCTCCAGTCTGACGAACCGTTTGTGAAAGAACTGGTTCAGTCTCTCAAGGAGAACAATCTTGAGGTGCCCTCGTCATTGCTACTCTCTGAGCCAGGGACCCGCCGAGTGACTGCACCAGCTAAACTGTCGAGCCCACTAGTACGCAATTGGACGTCGACAGAGGTAGAGACCGCAATTGTAACTGCAACACCGGTATCAGCTAGCCCCCAGGCAGTCTAGCACTGGCTACCCCGGCAGCTTAGCACTCTGCACTGTAGAAAGTTAGGACTTTAGACATCACTACAAATTTGCGTGCGCGTGAAAGTTAATTGCATAGTATAATTGTTATGGTGCCAAAAGGCTAGCCAGCTAGCTCATTCCAGCTGCCGCCTCAGTTCGAATCCCAAGTCCCAGTCCAACGGCACACAACAAAGGCCACACCACCAAGGTGCCATTACTCAAAAGGCAGTGGCCCGCATCCCGTCGTCGGTCGTCTAACCGTCAAGGTCGTGTGGTGAAAAATCATATAAAATGACCTATGTTCCTACTTAGGGTCCAACTTAGGGACAAAGCTACGGAGCCTGGGGTTACTGGGACATGTCGAGAACAATTCGGCCGGCAATCTTGCCAGCGGCCATCTCCTCATAAACCTGAGGCAGCTCAGACAGGTGTCGAAGCTTGTAAGGGGAGTGGACGACGCCCCGGTTGAAAAAGTCAAGGGCCTCCGCAGTGTCAGCTCGGTTTCCGACGTAAGATCCCTTGATGTTAATGGTCTTGACGACGTGCGAGAAGATCTGAGACTTTGCATAGGCACCGGCAGGCAGACCGACCAGCACAATGGTTCCGGAAGGTCGCACGTATTCAGTAGACTGAGACACAGCAATCTCAGAGACTGCGCAGTGGATGACGGCATGGGGGCCTCCGTTAGTAGCGTCCTGAACAGCCTTGACGATGTCCTTGGTCTCGGCAAAGTCAATGAAAGTCTCGGCGCCTAGCGAAGTAACGAGCTTCTTCTTCTCTGCACCAGTGTCAATAGCAATTGGTCGCAGGCCCATCGCTCGGGCGTACTGAATAGCAAGAGTTCCCAGACCGCCACCGGCACCAGAGATGACGACAATCTGGCCCGGTCGCGCCTCAGACACCTTGATGGCCTTGTATACGGTGATTCCAGCACACAGGATAGGAGCGACCGCGGCCAGGTCAGCGTTCTTCTCGATTCGAGCAGCGTGGATGGCATTGGCAGTGGCGTACTGCTGGAACGATCCATCGTGGGTGTATCCGGACAGAACTGCCTCGGCGCAATTGGACTCGTTTCCGTGGATGCAGTATTCACAGGTGTTGCAGGATGAGTTGAGCCACTTGATTCCGGCGTAGTCGCCAATTTCAAAGTTGCTTACCAGATCACCCTTGGCAACAACCACACCAGCACCCTCGTGGCCACCGACCAGAGGCAGCTTAGTGTCCAAGGGCCAGTCGCCCTTCCAAGCGTGGAGATCGGTGTGGCACACCCCAGAGTACTTGACATTGATCAGAATCTCATCCGGGCCAGGGGTGGGGACAGGAATCTCTCCAACCTTGAGGGGGCCACCGTGGCTTTCAAAGTACACGGCACGCTGAGTCTTTGGGATTGACGATGCCATTATTGGACTCAATTGGTAGTGGTATTTGCGGTGGTGATGCAACAACAAAGACCTCTTAGAAGTAGAAGATACTGATAAAGACAAGAGTCTAACCTGACGGAATAGTTTACCAGCCAGACTTTAAGGTACTTGCGGGGGTTCTACCTTGAGATTGCAAGGTTAATTTTACGACTGATTGCTGGGTCTAAATTCTAGCTTCCGTAGACGGTCGATGGGCTTTTATAGACCTCTCCCCCCTTCCGTGGCCAACGGGTACTTGTTTAAGTCATCCAACCCGCCGCATAAGCTCTAACAAGGGCACCACTAAAATAAGCCTCCCGGGGGCCATCTCAAAAAGTGGTTCCACCATTTTGGCACCAACCATCACTGCCAATTTGGCAATGGGTGCCCAACGGGGGAACGGGGTCGATGGCAGGGCTCGGAACTAAGGTTTAGCCGGGGCGACCCGAGGTGGTGTTATTACTTGTCGAGGGGGGATATGGCGCTGGAAATGGCCAGAAACCACGTAGGCAGAATTTGGGCACTGAGTTGCGGCGGAGTGAAAAATTTCGCCTAGTTCAATGCTAAGTCCCTATACACTTTACAGTGCTGGTGCTGTCAGGGTCTGGTTGCTAAATGCATTGTTCGTTGTCCGATCCTAATACGGCTGCCTTTGACAGGGTTTGCGGCATATCCGTTGTCTAAATTGAGACGGCAAGGGAGGTATGCGAGGAGGAGGCAGCAGAGTAGGCGCGGAGGCATTCGAGGCCAAAAGCCATGTCGGCATGGATTGAAGCCCGAGTAGCCCGGGTGCACTCAGGCACATATTGTCAGCACTGAAACATAGTTAATTTGCCGCGAAACATTGGGCGCCGTCTCCACGGAAAAGGACGTCGAATGTAGTCGAATGTAGTACGAGGCGGATGCCGCATGATACGGTTAAATTATGCCGGCCGGAATGCTACGGTGCAGTGCGGGCTAACGAGGGTAGGCAGCCAGGAGCAGCAAGGAAGCAGCCGGGCATGGTAACAGAGGCAACCAGGTGGCAACCACAGCGCTATAGGCCGGATGTTCACGGCGGCAGTGTTATGGCTAGCAAGCGCGCGACTAGTGCTGCTACCTTGAGCCGCTTTTCCTGCTGCCACTACTCTGGGCACGGTGGGCTGGACAGCAAATCGAAGGGCAGGCAGCTGGCTGATACATACATGTCTCAGAGATTAGCCGAGTTCAGCAGTATATAAAATTTAGTAATGTGCGGGGAAACGGCGATCGTAGCAACCGACACTCCAAGAATTGCGGTGGTCGTATAGAGCGGCAGGCTATAGCACAGCCCATCTGCACTATTTCACCAGGGCTGCAGTGCTATAGCTCAATGCAAATCTGGGGAACGGCATCGTATTCGTATATCGAGAATGGCCGGCGCCAGCGCTGTGGAATGTAAACGCATGCCACACATATGCTAGATGTACAGCAGGTGCTAGATCTATAATTTGAACATAGTCGATTACTGGGCAGGCACATACGAGGCATTGATGCAGTGCGCGTTTCTGTTTCTATACGAGCTCACAGACTACTTTTAAAGGAAGTAAAAATACGACACCACGGCCCTATCGCTGCCCCGCTGCTCGCTGTGAGGCTACTTCCATTGCTCATCGGTCGACCGAATACCTCCCTTGGTCCGCTTCACGATCGCCTCGACCGGCTGGGTGGCTCCAATGTTGGTGTGGCCAAGACCCATTCCGCTCTTCCACCCCATCTTCTCTAGCAATTGCCGCCCAACATTGTCCTCCGAAATCTCCGCCGCAGATTTGCCCACAATATCGCCCTCTCGGTGGTGAGCAGAATTGTTATTGCCTTTAGGCGGCTTGATATCCACTCGAGGATAAACTGGCCGGCCCCGCCGTAGCTTGTCAATGATCTTGCGGTCGTACACCCCCGCGTACGCATTGCTCGTCTTGACGAACACCACTGATTTGTGGCCAATCTTGCGAGTCCGCGCCTTCAGGTGATACGCTGCCGCTACCTGCTTGATAATCGACCGCGCATGGGTGTCCATAGGTGGAAATGCCAGCGTGCTGATGTCGTCATTCTTCAAAAACTCTTCCGTCTCATTGAGCACGTCGGGGAGCCTCATGCCAGTCACGTACTTGTCGCTAAGATTGGGGATCTGACGAAGCCGGTCCAATCGCTTCTCCTTCCTCATTTGCTTAACAGACGCCCGGCTGATGTCAAACTGCTTGTTGCGCTCGTGCTTTCGCGTCCACTTCTCTTCTAAAACTCGCCTGATTTCAGGGTCCTGATCGCTCCAATCTGGCATCTTGTGACTGCGGCGATGTGGTTTGACCACCTTGGACGCTCCAAATTGGTCCATAACAGTGGATGGGTCTTCATACCCGTTCACCAATTGATCAATTACTGCGTCCAAATGCGCAGCCTCCTCATCGTAATCCTCGTAAGCATCGTCGTAGTCATCATATGCGTAATCATCCACTTCCTCGTCTCCGTCCTCGTCGCTGGAAAGATCGGCTCCGAGATCAGTCAAAACCTGCTTCATGATGCGTCGGTGTCGACCACTTTCTGGAACCAAGTTGAACACCTCGGTGGCACTAATATATTCCGGCTCTGCAATCGATTGAGCGTACCGAACCAAGAACTCTTTACCATCCACGCCCTCTCGTGTTTTGAGAATGCGTCCAATAAATTCCATCCGTTGAAGAATGTCTGCTTGAACCTCTATTTCGGCTTCCGACTCGGACTGGGATGCATCGAGTGAATAGTCTTGGGCACCAATATCATGCTTGGCGAACCGCTTGAGCGCAGCGATATCGATAGAATCAGAGTCAGAATCAGGATCAGAATCGGACACAGGCTCAGAGTCAGGATTTACAGCGTTATCTTCGTCGTCGTCATCGTCATCGTCATCGTCATCGTCATCATCATCGTCATCGTCATCGTCATCGTCATCGTCATCATCATCGTCATCGTCATCATCATCGTCATCGTCATCTTCTTCGTCGTCTTGCTCACCCTGAGAGCCTTCTGGCTCGCTATCTTCAGGGTTAATTGGGTTAAGAGGTCCGAACTTATTCATGTCTGCATCGACTTCGTCAGGAATGTCATAGGAGTTCTCATGCTCAGAATTTTCCACAGAAATCCCCTCAGGAACATCATCAGATATACTCGCGGATTCACGACCTGTCGCATCTACTGCTCCCACCTCATTCTCACCCCCAATACGCCCAGGGCCCTCAAATTCAGGCGTCTCAGGCTCCTCAGGTCCTTCAGATGCATCCAATACCTCAATTCCCTCATCAGCTGCTCGCTGCCCCGGCTGCTCCAGAGTCGCGTCTGATTTCACGTTCAATGCTTCAAACTCAAATGACAGCTTGCGCGGATCATACACCTCGTCGCATTTGACGAATTCCACCGGCATTTTCCGGTAAGCCACTGCACCCAGCCTTTCTCGGTTATGTCGAGCTGTCGCCTTGGCCTCTCCTCGCATTGACTTGACCGCCATTCGATCGAAGCTATCGAGATCCATATCGAAGCCCCCACGTGGGCCGCCGAAACCACCTCTGCTGCCTCCTCTACCGCGTCCTCCGCGTCCTCCGCGACCCCCACGACCAGCCCGGCCACCACGGCCACCAGACTTGCCTCCTCGGACAGGTCCTGGACCTCCACCGGCCTTTTTGCCAGATTTTGACTTGTTTTTGGCCATTGTGGTTGTCAATTGATCCGAATTATCACCTAAATGGGTTTGATCTGGCTCGGCCACCCACCACATTAATTAAGCGTCATCCCAGTCATACCCTAACCCAGATAATCACCGGGAAAATCTTCACAACAGATCACGAACTTTCGCTGATAACCCAATATCAGTCTTCCAGTGCTATTGCGGCCAAGTGGCTAAAACTTATGGGCGGGCCGTAACTCCAATCAATGCAATTCATCATAATCTAAAACATACATAATTCGAACTTATTGTTCGCGTCGTAAACAGCAGAAATAAAAACACCTCGGGACTGCCATCTAGGGGCTTAGCCCTTGTGAGGAGGAGGCATAGGCACGTAATTTTGACTGTAGCCTCCACCGTGAGCAGGATCAAAAATGTTCACTCCTGGAGGAGGGCTTTGAACATTTTCCTGGCGCCCAGCAGTGTCGTAATCGGCTGGCACTCCTGAGACAGGTCGGCGTTTGACCTTGTGAGAAGGAGAAGTCTTGTGAGGTGCTGGTGAAGAGGAGGTAGGTGGACCGTGCGAAGGAACCTGAGGTGGGGTGCGGTACCGCTCAATTTCGCTCTCCCGAGCCGGACGCGGCCCGTGTCCACTTGGAGCAGCGTATGGGTTTGCCTGGCGCGGATTGCTGTCAGGACGCGGGCTCCTGACAAACTCATGAGGTTGTCCCCAGTCTCCAGCAGCTCGAATGTCGTCGGCAGGCTCAGTGGACCCAAAGATGTTTTCACGCATATTCTTGCGCTCGTGTGGAGGAAGTGGAGACAGACGCTCAGTCTGGGCATTGACTCCACCCAACAGGTTGTTTGCATCTGCTCCCTCAGACGCTGATCGCTCCCGCGTAAGAGGAGGGCCGTAAATATGAGGTGGTGCATTTGGGCGCTGGGGAGTAGGCTGGGCGATCTGGGGTCGACGACCACCAGGACCACCAGGAGGGCCCTGAGGACCGGGGTATCCTTGAAGAGGGGGTCCTCGACCTTGAGGGCTTTGGTTTCGCATTGGAACGCCATGAGTAGGAGGCATCGGAGCCATTCGGGACGCGCCCTGGCCTGGACCAGGACCGGGTCCGGGGCCACGAAGAGGAGGTCCACCGGGGCCGTTAGGACCATTGGGTCCAGGAGGTGGGCCCCTGCGCTGGCCCTGAGGCCCAGGCTGCCCAGGCTGTCCGGGACGAGGTCCTGGACCGGGCTGGCCTGGAGGACCCATTCTAGCGCCATTGTTCAATGGAGGACAACCAGCGTGACCAGGGAGAGGGGGTGCCGGTCTCTGTGACTGAGGGCCCTGATTCGGTGGACCCTGGGGCCCAGCTGCCTGATTCTGAGGTCGAGTACCTTGCTGAACACCCTGATGGGGACCCTGATGAGGACCCTGCTGAAGACCCTGCTGAGGACCCTGAGCGCCTTGAGGGGGACCCATGGGCGACGGCGGGGTGCGACGGTCGCTATTGGGTCCTAGAGGGCTTGCACCAATTGGTGCTCGAGAAGTAGGCACTCCTTCCTGAGATGGCATTGATGATGACCGAGATCGAGTGGTCGTAAGCTCGGTTGCAGAGTGAGGGCGCGATTCTTTGGCACTTGCATCGTCTTGAAGAGACCCAGCACCCTTGTATCCAGTGGAAATCTTTCTAGCCAACAGTTCCTTGATGTTTTTTGTCCAATCCTGCTGCGACCACTTGTCGGATCCATTGAGACCGGCAATCATGGCCAAGTCCTTCTGATCGAGATATTGAACTCGAGGCAGGGTCGGCATTCCAAACAGGAGCGATCGCATATCCGACTTGTCAGCGTTAAGCCGGTGAGGCCGACCGTAGAGTTTAAACACATCGAGAACGGGGATAAGGAATCGAATCAACGTCTCGAACCCAAGTACTCCCGGGTGGGGTTCAGGCATGAGGAATACCGACGAGTCCTTCTCTCCGCCGCCGTCCTGTTCGCCAAAAATGACTCGACCATCGAGCTTGATCAGAGTCGAGTTGTTAACTAGAACTGATCTCTGAGGGTATACTGCGTAGGCGGCAGAGGCTCCAGTGACTAGTGCCAAAGGCGGCTGCTTGACCTTCTTTTTGTCTTCGAAAAATGCGACGGTCCCGCAGGGCGCATGCTTATCCTTCTTTGATTTTTTGAAATCCATTGGGGTGATGACAGTCCAGCACTTTTTCCAGGGCATGCCGGACCCGAACCGAACCGAGACCCAGTCTTCGAGCTTGTATTTTGTTTCGCTGAGCAGGGTCCGAATACCGTTGAGCCGAGACCCCTTAGCCGACAGTAGCGCGCCGGTGTATGCCTCTTGGAGTGAAGTGTATTCAAACAGCGACAGTCGGAGGGCGGCGGTCCAATCGTGGAGGAGCTCCGGGGATCCGAACTGGAGCAGGAACCGGTTGCGCATGGTAGTCGACAGTACAATGATGTTTTGCAGTTCGCCAGTGGGCGACGGCAGCGACTTGATGGACTTGAACGTCGAATCGGTCACGTTGATGTAAGTTGGGGTGGGCTCGCGGTCGCCCGATGCATCGTTCAACGAGTCAGCGTCCCAAATCGACAGCACCGTGCCGACGAGGCGGCCAAACACCTCGACCCACCGCCGTTCGGCGACAGGCTTGCCGTCAGCATTCAAGTCGCTCAGCAGCATAAAGTACCCCTCCGTGTACTGGCGATGGTGATGCGATGTCAGCAGGGTCAAGATTGGAATCATCTCTGGCGGAGTGTCCTTTGCAAACGCCATGTCCGATTCAGACCCCACCGAGGTAGCCGAAGCAGACGACACCGCCCGCTGGTGACGGGTGGCAGCAGCAGGAGCAGGAGCATCCGGGGCCCGTTTGGCCGCTGGAGGTACCTGAGCCTGGCTCATGTCCATTGTTGTTTGGGATAGAAATGACAGTGGTCGGGACTTTGCCATATTAAATTGCTTGGCCGTTCTACTGCGTCCTGCGATCTGCCCCCAAAACACAGCCCTTAGCCAGCAAAAGTAAAGTCACAACAAAAAAAACCCAATAAACTCAACCACGCAAGGGGAAAGTACCCCGACCTGAGTCAACTGTACTATGAAGTCACAGGGCTGGGTGGATCACCGTGACAGCAGTCAAACGTTGGAATGTAGAGGCGCCACAACAAAACACCACTGGGGACAAACGGGGAGAACCGGGTGTGGTGGCAGGACGCTTGACACAGGGGCTAACCGACAAAAACCGAGCACTGCGGTGGACGGGGGGCAGTTAGGTTAGGCCGTTGGAGTAACTGTCTTTAAAGTACCAGTCAAACCTTGACGAAAATCGTGGTAAGTCGAGGCTGTGCAGATCTGCCGGGGGATACTTGTTGCTACTGAGATCAACAGGTCCACCCACGGTGATGTAACTGGGGCGTCAGTGATGGCGCGATCGTTGAGGGATCGTGTGGTGGGATCGCGGTGATCTAGTTAGCCGAGTACTTGATCGAGCAGGGGCCGGGAGGTAGGCGCTGTAGGCGCTGTAGGCGAGGAGCACGCTTAGACACGTAGCAGATAGTGTAGAGCACAGAGTAGAGTGGCGATGCAGAAAGGATTGCAGATTGCAGATTGCAGATTGGGGATTGACGATGGAGCAGAAAGTACAAGGACAAAGCAATCAAGGGAGGGGATGGGCGGTGGAAATAGCAGCAATGCAAAGACAGCAGAGCAAGAACAATGAACAGTGACAGTTGATACAAGGCATAGGGGGAAGTAGTGGATCACTTGAGCAACTTGAGGCTGGCTACTAAAGTGCTGGTTCAGTCCAAGCCAGCTAACTCAGTGAGCTAACTCAGTCAATCAGTCAGCCAACTCAGCCCCTCCCTCAGTCAACTCACTCGACCAATTCAGTCAGTCAACTCACTGGCCAGTTGCGGATCCTCAACTTAGCACTAGCTCTGAACTGGTCTGACTGTCACCCGCCGTCACCCGCCTAATTGCTCGTGGTAGTCGACTAACTTTGTTCCGTTAGCCTAACAACCTTAACCAAATCTGACACTGCCACTCCACTGCCTTTTGTCGGTATGGTCGTATCACTACAGTAGCCCCACTCCTTAAACTGCTCTGCGCAGCTTAGCTGCATTGCACTCCTATTCAATCGCTGCCCTTTATCTGCGCCTTCGCGTTTGCCTTTGCTCTGCCCCTATCTTCCTCTGCCTCCGTTCTCTGCTCTCTGCCTCTGCTCCTACTATTCTCGGCCGCTACTGTCTAGTTGGGAAAGAGCTTGTCTGCCTCACCTTCCGGTCAAAGCAACTGCCATTGTGAACCCCTACCTCGCAGATCGAATCCGGACAAATGCGACAACTGGAGTCGATTCCAGCATGCTCTGGGCTCCTTGGCCATCTCTTAGCCACCCCTTAGCCAGCTCTCAGCCAGCTCTCAGCCAGCTCTCAGCCCAACTCTCAGTTCAATCGTACTTACCTAGTTCCGGTGACCTTTCACCCCTGCTACCGTCTTGAATTTATTGGCGGTGGACAGTGCCGACTCGGCCGCAACTCAAGACCCCAACCTGCAATTTGTGCATGGATCTGCGCATAGAGTCTAACGCTTGCATGATGTATAAATAACTACCAACGGCAGGAAGGGTACCACTTGGCACCAAGCACCCCAAGACGGGCCTGGGCTGGGCTGGGCAGCCATCCTACATACCAGTGGCTCAATGGAATGAAGACTCTACCGGGGGGCGGTACTATTCACCCACCATAACCATATTCCCGTCGTCCCATTGTCGCCTTGCCTCTGGTCCGTCCCGCTGTCTTGCCAATAGCCTGGATCACCTGGAACAATGGTGATCATGCCATATCCGATCCAATATTCCGTGATTAGACCCGGCGGGCCCGGGTTAGTATGCCGTGCTGCAACCGGCCAGTGGTTTTGGCTGTGGGGGGACAATGCAAGGGATTGTAGTTAAAGCAACCACTGAGACCACTAGTGCCCTTGGGACAATGGGCATCCGGGCACAGAGGCATACGACCGTTACGACAGGGTCAGTCAGCTGATTCTGTAGCTTATTAGGCCGCCGCCGCCAGCCCCTCAGCGCCCCCGGGGAGGCCCCCTCCCAGCCTGGCCCCAGCCTGGCGTCACCTATTGTTTGTCTGCTTCATTTTAGGCACCCCTCCAGCCACCGCCACGCCTGTGTGCCACATCGTTGGCTGGCCGCCAGCGCCCCTTGTTGCATGACAGTTCACTCTGCACAGTGATAGCGCCAATGACCGTCAATGACCGTCAATTGACGCGGCAAGTAGTGTCGTGTCGGTACGACATCCAGTAGTGCCTGCGCACGACTAGAACAGAGTGCCAGCAGGGTGCGGGGCAATGATTGTCGCGCAGCAGCTATGCCTGCCCTATCACTCGCATTAGGGCCATTTGCTGCCGTCCCCGCGTCTAAGCTACCAGCACCGCACTCCAGCAACCCTGGTACGCGGCACCTGGCTTTGGCTATTGCATTGGCCTGGATTTGGTTTGCTCTGGCTGCTTGCTCTGTCTGGCCCCTGACCCTGACTCTCATTCTGGTGTGCCTCTAAAATTCGGTGCTCCCGAATGGCGGAAATGACCTCATCCTTTATCGGCACGACTTTGCGGCTGGGCAGACCCGCAGCCCGCAGTACGACGGCTCAGCACAAGGGCAACCCAGAATAGAGCAGAGGGGCAGCGGCAAGCAGGGCAGCCACAGCCAGAGTATGGCCAAGCCTGCAACGGATTACAGCACAGAGTGGGCACAGAACGGGAACGAATCGGCACCGAACGGGCACAGGATGGGCACCGAACAGGATAGAGCATTGCGGTGTAGCATTGGTATGCAGCGGCAGGCAATTGGCAATGGAATTGGTTGCTAGAAGGCGGTGCCGGCAGTGGTGGCCGTGGGTTGCTGGTATTTTCAGTGTTTGCTGAACGCGCTACTTGCATCAGCGGTTACTTGCTAAGCAAGTTACCATTCTTAGCAGGCGACTTAACCAGCTGGAATGATCTTGACTTGGTTGCTTGCTGTAACAGTGCCCGGTAGGCATTAGTGAATTAGTGGACATTGTATGCTGCGGTGCGAGTTAGCGTACACTGTATGCTGCACCTGCAGCTCCCGGTCTCTTGCTCTACTGACTCTGTGCTACCCTTCAGACTACTCTTAGGCTACTCTTCAAGGCCACTCTTCAGGCGACTCTTCAGGCGACTCTTCAGGCTAGTGCACCCCCTGTGTTGTTCCTCATATTGCTCGTCTTATCATCTCATTCAGTTAAATACCTACTCATTAATCGTTGTAATTGGCCTTATGAGTACCATCAATGTTTCGCGACAGCCCCAATGCCTTGTCTAGTTCGCCCTGCTGTGACTTGCCAGAAGCATCAAAGTATGGCACTTCGCCATGAGTCGTCACTCGAACTCCGTGCCGTCGAGCGGGCCAGAACCCGTAAGTAGCAGAATGGACCATCGCCCGGTTGTCCCACAGAGCTACATCGTTCTTGCCCCACTTGAATCGCACAGAGTACTCTTGAGCAGTCGCCATGAGCGAGAACAGGTACTGCAGAATTGAGTCTGACTCTCCCTTTGGTACGCCCTTGATGGCTCGGGTAAACCCAGGGTTCACAAACAGCGACTTGTACCCGGTGACGGGGTGCGTTCGCACCAAAGGGTGCTCAGATACCACCGGCTCTCGGCGAATCGTTCGTCCATCTCGGCGCGAGTCGTCTGCCTGCTCGTGACCAGAGTGCAGCGCCGTCAACCCCTCGAGGTATTTTTGCAAATGAGGAGACAATTGGTCGTACAAGGCGTATCCCGATACCCACAGAGTATCCCCGCCATCGTCAGGACCGTCAAGAATCTTGAGCGAAGTGTATGATGGGGGCTGCAGCTCGTAGGTTACGTCCGAGTGCCATAAATAAGTTTGCGAGAATGACGACGACGGCAGTCGCTTCTCGTCAGAGTATACAACATGTACCTCTTCGAGGTTCTGCTCCTTCCACGCCTTGGGCTGCGCAGTGGTAGCGTGAATGTGAAGCTTGCCCCAGTGTCGGCCAATGTCAAGCTGCTTTTGAATGTCGAGGTCATGCTGGTCGCGGAAGAACACTACTCCTCGGTACGACGTGAGCAGCGCCAATTCGTCAAGCTGGGCTCCATTGAGCTCTGCCAATCGCACGCCAATGAGCTCAGTGCCGAGCTTGGGGGTGACATGTCGCACTTCTTTGGCGGCTGCAAACAAGTTCTTGAACGTGCGATCCGCCGACAACGCACGGTCAACGTGCTTAAAAGTGGTCAATGGCGGGTAGGTGATGTCTGGGAAAGTAGGCTTGAGGTGTTCGAATTCATAGGGCCCGGCTTTGCGCTCGTTGGCAAGTCTGAGCGAGTTTTTGATATGAGCCACGTCAATGGAGTCGACAGTCAGGTCGACCTCGGGAGATGCCAGCTCGTTGGGCGGAGTGGCACTCGGTGGCTCAATTTGATTGGCATTGTACTTGACCTGAGTCTTCTTTTCAATATGCTCAACGTCAATTTGAGTCTTGCCTAACTTTGCAGACACTGCATCTACCAATCCATTAGGAGGCGTGACAACAGTATGAGGGGCCATGTCGACTAGGGGAGGACTTTTCAGCAGCTGGGCTTTGTCGGAGTAGGTTTGTCTTTTCACTAGTCTTGATCACTTGGTCAATCACGCAGTCTGTGGCAATTTGGGGTCAATTGTCAAAACCTTAAACCAATAATGGCTCGCCTGCCACGGCCGGCGCTTCTTATTTATACCTAAACGACACTAAGGGATAGCTCCCTACTTTTGCTTAGCTTGGGGGACACGCCACCACGGATGTACGGATCTAAGCAGAGGTGAGTTCGTAATCGTCCCCAACTCATCACGCAATCGGCATTTGGGGCTAATCGTCATACAGTATGCATCATTCGGCGTTACCGGGTCTGAGACAAGAATTGACTTTGTTCCAATGACTCGGTAAAATTAACCGAGCTGAGCCTAGACCAGTACCAGTATTGCAACCGTTGACGACTGAATTCATGCTCAATCCACTACTAGCACCGCCTGCTGGATGCTGGCTAGACACTGTCTTGCCATGCCTCTGAGCGATCCTCAACATGACCCGGCATGCCACGCTGTTTCCTCCTTGGATGCTTTGAAATCTCGTTCGTCCGACTTTGGCCTAGACATTCCCCTACATTTCATTCTTCCCCGCCATCATCTCGCAACATCGAGGCCTCGGATCACGCAAGAAGAGCACCCGAGCACATCATTTCGACCGCCATTTCTCATCAATGTGGCGCGGCTGTGCCGGGCCCCGAGCCCCGAAACTGAAAAAATCAAAGAAGACCGAAAACTAGGACGAGGCGACAGCGGGTGGACCCGGCCGAGGCGAGATGGCGGAGGATGGGAGCGTGGGCAACAGCTGACACACGTGATAGGTGGTTCCTTTACGAGCCAACTGCCATTACGCCAATGCAATCGATTCTCGACTGCGAATTGGGCCGTGGGCCACAGGCTGGGCTAGCTATGGATGCTGATTGTGGCCGGCAGAAGAGCTTTGGACTACCTTTGGATTAGGGCGGCAGATCAGCGTACATTAGTGGCTCAGATCGTAATCCAGATGTGCAGTCAGAGACGCGCGGAGTCAGAATTCGGTGGTGTCGAGCTGGAGGCAGTCTCCTGCCTCCAGCGGTAGGTGCTGGGTTGGGATCGTCACGGTAAGATACCGTGAATTCATGCCGACAGTATGCAGTTACGAGTTCTAAGATCACTGCAGTGCATCTGGTGTGGGGGGATAGAAGGTTGCGGCAGAAATCTGCAGTAGTTGCATATGGCAGGCTGAGAAGCTAAACTGTCAAGCTAAAGTGATTGACGTAGAGCAATTGGTCAGCCAGAGCTTGAAATAATATATCAATTTCGCGCTTCGACAACGCTGTCAATAATGCTGTGATACGGCACTACCCATACCTACCAATTCACCACTGGCCATGCTCTGGTCAATTCAATGCTAGTAAATGTACGTATATCTAATACTGCTTATATCAATGGTCAGCAGCTGATGCAGCTCGGGATGGTCACTCGTCAACAAATGACGAGTTCCGACCCCGGCGGGCCTGCCGATATCGCTGAACTGCTTGCCAATCCACTCGACAGAACGATGATCGATGTCCGAGGAATCCGCACCGAGTGCACCGGTGTGAAGCATCTCGAGGTCGAAGCCGCCCGCTCTTAGTCCGCCGCTTCATTTCCCGCCGGCGTGCTTCCTGGGTGTCAGGCACATTGTCGTTCTCCACATCGTTCATCACTGCCGGGTCTTGGGTAGCGATCTGCTCCAGAATCAGATGCACATTGGCGGCCTCGAGCTCCGAGTCGTGTTTGCCCTCGCGCAGCACCTCAATTAGCCGGTCGTTGTGGAACCCCAGAATCGCAAATACCGCAAACAATTGGCTCATCGTCAACCCCGCCATCTGCACCTGCCTCCAGGTCCTGTCGATTCGCTGTGCCCGATCAAGCAGGCCCACGTCGGAGTTCTGAGAGCTCGCGAGCCCGTTCTTGATCATGTCAACGCAATGACGTGCCACGTCGTGAGAATACACTGACCGCAACTTCTGGAGCGCCGCCAGGCCGTGGTGGTTTCGAATCATCGCCCGCGGAGCGAGCGTAGCATTGCTCCGGATCGCCATATCGAGCGCCTTATCAAACACGTCTGAGACTGCCCGGGGATCCTCAGTTCCTTCGGGAAGCGACCCGTCTCTCAAGTAGCTTGCAAACCCGGGATGGATCATTGTCAATTCTCGCTGTAACCGGTTGTCCCATCCGTACATGTTCTGGTACCCTGTAAGGACTGCATCCTGTTCAAACCTGATTGACGACACGTCAATGGGGCTCACTCCTAATGGAATAGGCATCTTAGATCGGGTCTAAACGTAAATAGTGCAGACTCGAACTTTGTCGAGGAGCGGAGCTTCAACTGCTTTAATCCTTGTGCTCGAGTGGTACGATCTTTCTTTGTCTCAAGGTTTATCGGGAAAACCAGGGAAACCACGGAAACCAGGGATGTTACCTTAACCGGAGCGGGAGCTTAAGCTGGGCCAGAGAGGGTACCGGGGAGAAGGGGCGAAATCAGAGCTGACAGGAGCGGCGACAATCACCAAAAGGCGAAGAAGCAATCCAGGGACATGGAGCGAAGAGTGGATTCTGGGGTTGATATAGGGTTTGATGGACCGAAGATCACTTCCCGAATAGGCCATCCGGTTTGAGACACCCATAGTTAAGGTCACGTGTATTTTCATTTCTGTTCATAGGGGGCCTACTCCCTTTGGCGGCGGGCCGAAACTCTCGTTAGTACATCAGCACAGGGTGATACGTAGAATGGCTTCTTGTGCAGCTAAAGTTCTGGATTTCGGCGCAGAGGCAGGTGCTTTGGTCGCAAAGTACCCCCTCATAGGCGCGATTGTGTCTTTCATTTTCATTCTCGGCCTATTCAAGAATACCGTGACTGGACTTTCCTACATCGCAGCGGTGGCCGATTTGCTGCTACTTCCTGCGTCCAGCCTCAAAAAGTATGGTGCTGGCAATGCCAACAAAAAGGCGTGGGCAATTGTCACTGGCGCGTCCGACGGCCTTGGAAAGGAGTTTGCGATTCAACTTGCCAAGAAGGGCTTTAATGTCGGGCTGGTGTCGCGAACTGAAAAGAAGCTCGAGGTGCTCAAGACTGAGATCGAGTCAAAGTACAAGGTCAAGGCCGCGTACTTGGCGTTTGATGCATCTTCAGACGTGCCTGCAAACTACTCAGCTCTGGATAGTTTTGCTGGCTCACTGGACGGCGGCATCACTGTGCTGATTAACAATGTCGGGGTGTCGCACGAGATGCCTGTGCCGTTTCTCGAGACCTCGGACGCAGAACTGCGATCCATCATTACCGTCAACAACACTGCCACCCTCAAGTTCACGCAGATCATCACCCCTTATATCCTCAAGTCGCGGTCTCAGGGCATTGCGAAGCGCGGACTGATCCTCAACATGTCGTCGTTTGCTGGCCTCACCCCGACCCCTTTGCTGGCCACCTATGCCGGGTCCAAGGCGTTTTTGCAGGCATGGGGAAGTGCCCTGGCCCAGGAATTGAAGCCTCAGGGAATTGACGTCCAGACAGTCTTGTCGTACTTGGTGGTCTCGGCCATGTCGAAGGTGCGCAAGACTTCGGCGCTTATCCCAAATCCCAAGCAGTTTGTGTCGTCTGCACTCGGCAGCGTTGGCCGACGAGGAGGTGCTCAAGAGCGGTTTGCAACCACTACGCCTTATTGGTCGCATGGCCTTTACCATTGGCTGATTGAGAACACGTTTGGAGTGTACTCTGCACTTGTGAGCTCAATCAATTACAAGATGCACGTAGACATTCGACGACGAGCATTGCGAAAGGCTGCCAAGAACAAATAGGGCCCAACGGCGGGCTACAGGTAGGGTGTGTGCACACCAGGCCACCAATACCTAATTAAGGCACACGTAATGGTCGTAGATGGTCGTAAATGGTCGTAAATGGTCGTAAATGGTCGTAAATGGTCGTAAATGGTCGTAAATACTCAGAATCCTAAGCCCTATCAAAACCGCAAACATACTATCACCGATAACCACTTCTACCCACCACCACCTGCCAATTGGCTTGGTCTGCACACCCCATCGCCCTAATTGCCCCCTCCTCTTCATCTCAGGGTCCTCAGTCGGCGCCCGGACCCTAACCCACCCCCTGTCTCGTTGCCCTGGCAACCACAAGTCCCATAGTGGAATACCCGCATAGATCAGATCGAACGTTTATATTTTGTTTGGCAACGCGTCAACATCGACTGGTAGTGGGTCAAGGCGAGGCCTAACAACAAGAGATTTTGGCACTGATACCGCGCTATACACAATATACGACTGCTGATTTCTGAGGGCTACTGAGAGCACCGTGACGGCGTTGGACCCCCCAAATTTAAGGATGGTCGATTTGTCAAATTATCACAAGCTGGAGAAAGTCGGCGAGGGCACTTATGGGGTGGTATATAAGGCTCAAGATGCCATGAATGGGAACCGACTAGTTGCGTTAAAGAAGATTCGGTTGGAGGCAGAGGATGAAGGGGTGCCGTCGACAGCGATTCGCGAGATTTCGCTGCTCAAGGAGATGCGGGACAACCACATTGTCGCGTTGTATAACATTGTCCATTCAGACTCCCACAAGCTGTACTTGGTGTGTGAGTTTTTGGACATGGACCTGAAAAAGTATATGGAGAACATTTCCGAGGGGGCCGGGCTAGAGCCGCCGATGGTGAAGCGATTCATGAGCCAATTAGTCCTGGGTACAAAGTACTGCCACTCTCACCGGGTGCTGCATCGAGATCTCAAGCCCCAAAACCTGCTTATCGACAAGGAGGGCAACTTAAAGCTGGCCGATTTTGGTCTGGCTCGAGCATTCGGAGTCCCACTAAGAACATATACTCATGAGGTGGTCACGTTGTGGTACCGAGCGCCGGAGATTTTATTGGGAGGGCGTCAGTACTCCACTGGAGTCGACATGTGGTCAATTGGATGCATCTTCGCCGAGATGGTCACAAGGAAGCCATTATTCCCTGGCGATTCTGAGATTGATGAGATTTTCAAGATTTTCCGGGTGTTGGGCACTCCTAGTGAAGACGTCTGGCCCGGGGTCACGTCGCTGCCGAATTTCAAGACCTCCTTCCCCAAATGGCATCGCCGAGACCTATCTGATCACATTCCCGCGTTGGACAGCCTGGGGGCAGATTTGCTAGACCAGTTACTAGCATACGACCCTGCATCTCGGATCTCTGCCAAACGAGCCATCCTGCACCCGTACTTTGAAGTATCGGACTAGGTCAGGTAGCGCCAGGCCGCCCACCGCTAATCTCACCGGAGTTTCGAATAGCGAGCTTCCCTTATAATTGGTTCGATTGGGTCGAATTGGACTGCGGTCCAAACCGGGGCTTTGGTCTGTGGCCTCGGGGTTTGATCCGATTTGGACTTGATATGATACAGATACCACATTTTCACGGGTGATTATTCAGGGGTCATTTTTCACGGATCATTTTTCATGGGTCGTTTCTCATGGGTGATTACAGTACGCTGACCAATTATGGGTCGTGGGCAGTTACCAGTATCTCTCGTTCCATTACCACTACTTGTCTCTCCACACCTCACACCTCTGCTGCTCCTGCTTCCCGGTTGCAGTGCGCCCTGCTGTGCCTCGTCCCCCTAGTCGTCTCCTTGCTTGATTTCTGCCCTTTCTCGTCCGTCTCCGCTCCGCTTATCGTGCTCCGGGGTTTTCCGCTCCCAGACCCCGATAATTCCTTGCCTTGGCTGTGCTTAGCGGGGCTCCAAATAAGCTTTAAACCCTCGAGGGTCGCCAATCCCCCTCGCTTACAAGTGACTGAAACCGTCGCACTGCCCTGACACGGTCCTGATCCTTCCCTCATCAGAGTAGTCCTGCCTACCCCCTGAATCTGCCTCAATTCCCTGTCTCCCTCCTCCTCCCTCCCCCCAACCCCGGTTTGTTGGAACCCATCTTGTTGAGATTTTCCAGAGCCACGCGGCTGTTCGATCTACCCCTCTTTCCGAGGCTGAAAATCCCTGAGACGACGACATTTGGCCAATAGTTCGTTGACGAAAGGTCAGTTTCAGTCACACTACAACAATGTCGAAGGATATTCAGAAGAAGCCTGTGAACTTTAGCAACATTCTGTTGGGAGCTGGTCTCAACATGTTTGAGTAAGTACGGGAAGGTGGACGGCTGCCGAGTATCAGTTACGTGGGGGGTGTGGAGTCGCTGCCTTTGGTTGAGGGGGTGACTGAACGCTGAAAAATTGGCGTGACCGGGCTGGAATTGGGTGTGAGTTGATTGCAGTGGCCACGAGAATGGCCCTATTTCGGCGGCATTGCTCAAATTGGCTGTGACAGTCTGGCCTCACGTGCTACTGAGCGCTACTGCGCGCGTCTGAACGATTTCTCTCGCTCTCTACTACAAGTACTAACGCTAGGGTCACCACACTGGGCCAGCCTTTAGAAGTGGTCAAGACTACAATGGCTGCGAACCGGTCCGACACATTTGCCCAATCAATCTCTAGAGTGCTCTCGAGAGGAGGCCTTTTTGGCTTCTACCAGGGTCTCATCCCTTGGGCATGGATCGAAGCGTCCACCAAAGGTGCTGTGCTGCTGTTTGTGTCTGCCGAAACTGAGTACCGAGCTAAGAGTTGGGGTCTGTCCAACTTTACTGGAGGAATCCTCGGTGGAATGATGGGTGGTGTTGCTCAGGCTTACCTTACTGTCGGGTTCACGACGTCAATGAAGACAGTTGAAATCACTCGACACAAGCAGGCCGCTGCCGGAATCAAGCCCGCGTCGACCTGGGCAGTGTTTGCTGATATCTACCGACGCGAGGGAATTGCTGGTATCAACAAGGGTGTCAACGCCGTGGCTATTCGTCAATGCACAAACTGGGGATCCCGATTTGGTCTGTCGCGACTGGCTGAGAACGGAATCAAGTCAGCCACCGGCAAGGGTGAGCACGACCGGCTCAGCGGAGCAGAGAAGATCCTGGCGTCGACTATCGGAGGTGCCCTGTCAGCGTGGAACCAGCCCATTGAAGTGATTCGAATTGAAATGCAGTCAAAGACAGAGGACCCCAACCGACCAAAGAACTTGACTGTTGCAAAGACATTCAGGTATATTTATCAGACCAGTGGATTAAAGGGACTTTACCGAGGAGTTACCCCCAGAATTGGTCTAGGAATGTGGCAGACTGTTTGTATGGTTGGAATGGGAGACATTGCCAAGGAGGCAGTAGCAAAATTGACCGGTGAAGCGCCCACTGCTAAGCATTAGGGAGACAGGCGATCGCACTGCTAAAGGATTAGACGAAGATGGGTGATCTCACGACTGAGCATTGAGTGAAGTACCATACCGGAGATGTGATGTGAAACTGGACCAAAGGCATCTGTATCGATGCAGAGGTGTGATGAAGAAGTACTAACTATGCAGCATTGCATGGTAGTAATGCCAGGTTTGCTGCAAACATAATGCTATAGACTACGATTCATCTCATCTAATATTTCTGGTTGAATACGCGCAATGGGTCGTTTGTAGATGGGGGCGTATTGGTGCATTGTATAATGTGCCTATCTGGTCGTAGCTTACTTCGGGAGAATTCGGGTCTTTGCATGGTATTTATGCTTGCGGTCTCCTCCCACTCGATCGTAGAGATAGAGCCCAGCAAATGTTAGTAAGATCCCCCACCCTTGAATAGTGGTCACCTGTTGGCCAAACCAGATAATGGCGGCAGTAATGACGACAATTCGTTTAATTAGTGATGCAACAGAGTAGGTGACGGGCGAGACCATTCCCAAGACTTGGAACGCCAGCACATTTTGCAAAAAATGAACCAGACCATTAATCAAAAATGCAATCAAAAGCCATGATCCTTCAGCAATCACTAGCTGGCCATAAACATAGCCCTTAATCAGAGCCAGGCCCTCGCCAAACAGCCACAGAGGGAATGAGAAGATAAATGCTAGAGATGAGCAGTAGCACAGCACATTGAGCTTGTCGAGCTTATTTGACTCGTCTGGAGTAAGCAGCTTTTTTGAAAACATGTTTTGCGACACAAATATGAGCGCTGCGCACAGTGCATACAAAATGCCCAAAAAGTTTGTGCTCAGTTCGGTTGCACACGTCATGGTGACGCCGACGGTGAGGGGGACTAGCGACAGGTATGTCTGAGATTCGTAGCGCACGTTGAATATTAGTCGGTAAGCTGCGACTGTGAACAGCGGGGACAATGCCTTGATGGTGTGAACCAGCGAAACTGGCAAAAGGTTAGTAGACATGTGGGAAAAGATATGGCCCGAGAGCTGGAAAAGACCCATGGGGGCCGTGGCCATCAGGATTTCTCGAGAAGGCATGCGAATTGATGGAGAGGGGCCGACAAACCCTCGCGGAAGTAGCGATCGCGCGGCAGGGACCCGGTTCGCGATGGTGAGGGCGGCAAGACCGAAAAACACTGCCAGCATGAACTGCACCATTGACAGAGTCACGGGGTACGGCAGCATATTTAGAATGGACTTGTTGAGGGTGTTTGACATTGCCGACGTCGAGTACCAGCCCAAGCAGAGCGAGACTAGTGGCAGCGAGACTGGGACCGCCAATTGGCGAATCGCGTCCTGTCCTGATTCCGATAGACTTCGGGGCCGGCCAAAAACCGCCGGGGTATGGGCCAAGCCGCTGGTAGCAGTGGTCGCGGCGGCTCCAGGCACAGAGTTGTGGGCGGATTTTGTGTTGTATCGAGCAAACAGGGACCGGCGGTCTCCGCCAAACGCACCGCTGTTGCGAGGAGTCGACGTCCGAGACGGAGGAGTCGACGTATCAGGGTGAGAAGATGCAAGAGAGGACGATGCTAAGGAGGAGTCGGATCCCCGTGACGGCAGATCAAACGACTTTGTTTCCAAGGCATCTAGGTGAACTTTGTCCAATGGTAGGGGGGTAGCCAGCATGGTCATTGTATTAGAGCAGCCAAGAAGAGCCAACCAGAATCAGCCGTTACTACCAAGTTTCCTTGGCCTCCAGGTTGAAGAATCGGGTCGTACCAGCTATATACCCGGGAATGGGATTTAGATTTGATGGGGTTTCAACCCTCGACTGTGGTTCTCGTACCTTCCGTACAAGGAAGTCCAACGAGGAGAAGAAGGTGCAACCCGAACTCTACGGCCAGCTGCGACAGTAGGGACAGTGTCGATTCCAGGTCTGGCTTGAGGCCCGGATCCAAGTCTATTTCGAGGAGCGGTTTCCAGGAATGATCCAGGAATGGGTCCAGCAGCTAGTAGTAGGTACAGCCCAAAAAAACAAAAAAAAACACAAAAATCTGAAAAAAGCCAAATAAGCCTAAATCTAAAAAAAAAACACAAGAAAATAAAACGTCCCAAACGATCGAATTTAGATAAATCGCAGGCGATCAAGATCACCGGCGACGATGGAACAAACACTTCGCAGTTGCAATTTACGACTTTGCGCACGGCCACTCGTGCTCTTTTGCTTGCTTTGTTGCTCTGCCTTGTTCGTATACTAAGCGCTTGAACTGTGCCACGACGCGCCCTCCGTATGCGACCCACCGTAGTGGCCTGTGGCTCAAAGCGCACCTGAGACTTCAGGGACGGGCAGGGCTGAGGCTATTCCACGTTGCATTCTTGAATAAGAGATTGGACGAGAGGGGCAGGCAGAGAGGGAGGTGAGACGGGAAAGGGAAGAGAGCAGTGAGAGGAGAGAGTGGTGAGAGAGATGAGTGGTAGGCCAGTGAATGTAGAGTAGGGACGTCCGATGTGGCCATGGCAGTGATAGTGGCAGTGATAGTGGCGAAGTGAGTGTGGCAGTGGAATTGGAATTGGTGGCAGTGTACCCTAAGTCGAGGCTAGGCCGCTAGTGTTGCCTGCCTGAGAGTGCTCATCCGCCTATCTGATCTGCCGTCTATCTCCCACACGCTGAGTTTGTCCGAGTCGCATTTAACGGGAGGATTCGGCCCGAAGTTGGGAGCGAAGGAAATACGGGCCCGCACGGTTGGGCAGCGGCTGGCAGCGGGCAGGCAGTGAGCAGGCAGTAAGTAGCTATGACCAAAGGCGGTGCGCAGGTCAGAATCAAGTCCGTGGTGATCGCTGACGTCCCAAATAGCAGTTGCAAAAGATACTGGGACCACCGCGTCTCGGATGGACTGATTAGTATGCCCTCAAACGATTTATTAACAAGTTAATGTTATAGCCCCAACCACCCCTTGTACCTACCGGTCTCAGTTGGCGGCGACAATTATCGTAGAAGTGGGGCCCGTATTGGAGAGTTGAATTGAGAGTATGGAGCAGGCACCAGACCTCTGATCTGCTAGTCTGACTGAAATATAGAAGCACATGGAGACGACGGTGTGTCGGTTATCGTCGGTGCCTGGAGTGTGAGGGGCCCCTAGCAACCCTACTCCATGTGAGTTGTCATTTTTTGGGTAGGACGGCCTTGTTTCACTTCTGCTTGAGGATGCAGGTCAGGCAGGGCGACCCTTACATGGTG
>PPJJ03000078.1:0-64359 GCA_003705735.3 Blastobotrys peoriensis | reverse complement strand
ACTGTCTCTAGAAACGGTGCTATGTAATGCTCATCACTAGCCCACCTAGCGGGGACCCGTCGTCTCGGCGCCATGAACTTGGCCCAGTTTAGCGGGGTGCCGATCGGCGCCGTTGTAGCGGTTTTTGTCAGTGGAGCCGCCAACGCCAACGGGCGGGCTTAATATACAGTACGTGCCGCGGACTTACTATAACTCCGGCATTTTTCCTACGATAAACTGGACGTGTGCGAAGATTGAGTGAATAAGGGCAATAGGAGTATGGTAGTCACTTGGAGTACAAATGGCAGTCTCACAATTTGCAATGCGCTGTCCAAGCCGGATGTGTCTCGTGACACTTCTGTCCTGTTGGAGCTCATCTGACCTGCACCCAGCACAATGGGACGATGCCGGGGGCAGAGGTGAGGGCCAGTGCAGGCGCATGCGAGAGACCGAGTGGGAGCGGCAGAGTGGGAGAGACGCAGTGGCCGAGAGTCAGCCTGGGTGCGCTTACTATTGCTATCGAGGACGCGTCCAGTATGCTGCGGTTAGGCTACAAATTAAGTGCGCCCACTGAATGACGGTTGAGCCGCCCAGGGGCCTAGGGCCTAGCGCAGCGGAGCAGTCTGAAGAGTAGGAGCAGAGCAGATAAACTGGCCAAGGCATTGCGCGACACCGATAGCTTGGGTCGAGTTCCTACGCCTGGACTCTAATCGCGGCGCCAGCGCCTTGCAATTCTCTCTCATCCCCGCTTTGCCTTCGTACTGCCTCTCGTCGACGCCGCCTGTTTTCAGTCCCCCACTTGCTTGCAGTTGTCTACCGTCGTAGTCCTCAGCCAAATGACCTGTTTCATATCTTATCACTCCCGACCCCGCACTGGCCAGACATGGGGTGAATAAATACCGGGGGCCCCCCACAGATCTCTGTATGGCGGATGTTGAGAATTTGAAGCCGGCGTAAGCAGCAGATAGTGGCAGAGACGCAGATGGCGGAGATGGGATGATGAACTGAGAATGCTGAACTGAGATGAGAGCTAACTTAGATGCCTGGCGTGTAGGAAGCGGAAGCGGAAATGCTCTAAAGAGATCCCATGCTCGTATTGCTCGGCAAATGGTAAGTTTGTGGGTGGAAAATCTACGAGAAGCATGAGAATCTTGCTTGTTACGGCGACTCAAGACTCGGGCACCACGTTAGCAGCGTGGCTCCGGCCTGTGACAGGCCCGTTTGTGAGTGATGGTGTTTAACTAGAGGTCGACTGCATTTACCCCTCCGAGAGCTTCCAGATCAAGGCCATGGAGCGGTCGATAGAAGAACTGGAAAAAAAGACTCAGAGTTTGGAAAATATGTTGGCAGGCCAATCAATGCTACTCAAAGACTTGTTTTCTGACAGACTGGTAGGAACCCCTCGCCCATTAACGTACAAGAGTCCCAGCGAGAAGAGGGAACGCAGCCCGGAGAGCCTGGGGAGCCAAGGAGGCAATGACAGAGATAGCCAGGACAGTCCGGCGTCATCTCGGGATCGCAAGCGAGCTCGTCACGATTCTGTGACCTTAGAATCGACTTTGCCGCCTGACGATCTGCTAGAAGGGCTAGTTGAAATCTACTTCGCCACAATCCACCCTTGGATCCCCATGATCCACCGGCGCACGTTTCTCAAGCGATTTAAAGATAAAGCCAACTGGGGCTCGCACAGCAACGTACTGCATGCAATTGTGGTTGCTGCCGCCCGATACTCGAACGATCCTCGGCTCAAGTCTGGTCGCACTGACCTCATCAGGGCGTGCCGACAGCGGGTGATCCTTGCCGCGGTCGAGGCGGTGTCAGTAGACACCCTCCAGGCCCAGATCATCATTGCATTTGACTCAATATGCTCAGGCAATGGCCCTCGAAGCTGGGCAATTGTTGACTCGATGACTCGAATGGTCGAGCATTTGCAGCTGTCGTTTGAGGATGAGCGAGTCCAGGATAAGATATTGCATCGAATTACATTTCTACCGCCAGTGCAGAATTGGGCTGAGGGCGAGGAACGCCGCCGAGTGTTCTGGAACGTGTTCTTCCTGGATCGGTTCTGCTCAGTCTCTGCTGGGTGGAACCCGTCACTGACTGCTCCAGACATGGACCGGCGGCTGCCAGCGGACGGGTGGAGGTTCAACTCGGGAACTCCATGCACCGCGCGATACTTTCGCAACGACGGGCGGGAGGAGGTCTATGTAAATTCCAGCGAAAACGAGTGCCTTGGAGGACTGGCGTACTGCGTCGAGGCGACGGAAAACCTGAGTCTGGTAGCAAGATTTTACATGCAGCGACAGGTGACGAAGCGTAAGGACGAGGTGGCTAAATGGATAGCGGAGTTTCGGAACCTGGACTTGAGGTTAGTCAATTGGAAGTTCGGCCTGTCGCCGAAATGGCGTAACCAGCAAATGACCACCAAGGATGCGCGGGGCCGGCTGGTGATGGACCCGAACTTGACTCTTGCTCATGTTACCCACAATACGTCTGTGATCCTGCTGCATCAGTTTATTGCGTACCCACCGACACAATTGTTCCCTGAATTTGTAGCAGTGCAACAACAAGGGTCTGCGTCAACGTGTGTGGCAGCAGCCAGCGAGATATCCACCGTTACCCGCATGTACTTGTCATACAATGACGGCATCACAAACCCTCAATTTGCGTTTTGCCTGCTTGTATCGGGGCGTGCGCTGCTGGCTCATGCTGCGTACAACAAATTGCCTCCTCCACCGGAATTGTATTCAATCACTAAGTGCCTGAAGGAGATCTCTGTGCGATTCCAGGGAGAATTTCGTCACGATAATAACAATATCGCGTCTATGTTTGCAAGCGATTTGGAGCGGTATGCTGCTCAGGTAAAGGGAGGTACCAAGACGCTGGATATTCGCAAACCGGCTTACAGCTCCCACAATTCTGAAATTAAGAGTGAGGTGAAGCCAGACGAGTACTTTGCTGAGGTTCCTTATATGGACTTTATCAATCTATTTGGCGAGCGAACCGAGAAGCTGGAAAAGGAGGACCCAGCAATGGCAGAATTGGTGTCGTTCTTTGGAGACGACGAGTTCCAGAATCTGGATCGCGTTTGGAGTGCTACGACCACGTAAAGCAAGGAAGGCTACAACGACACCACGACTGGGGCCGGGACTCAATGTACTATGATACCAACTAATTTAATGTATATCAATTAATGACAAATCTCAATTGCGGTACAATCACTGTATTATCAGCCATTCTATGACCATTTCGGCAGCTATCAATCACTATCACCCTACTGCGTCTCTCCATCCCACGCCCTTCGCTCGCTATCTTCTGCGCCTGCTATCTTCTCACTTCGGTATCAGCTCTCCGCGGCCCCCCCCCACGGCGGCCGCGGACCGACTCCGCCCACCCTACCCTTCCACCCCACGAGCGATACCCGCCTCAACGCCTGAGTGCCGCTTCCCCGCAATACCCCACGTTAGAGGCCGTTGCAATCGTCAAATAAGTATTGACCAATTGCAGCGCATTGGCTAAACGTAACGCCAGGCTCTTTTTATAGGCAGAGTCTAGATAGAATACCTGGAACCTTAGAATCGGCCTAGTAATGAAGCTTTCGAGATTCAACGTACTAGCGGAAAACCCCCTCAAAACGAGAGCCGATGTTGCCCAAGCAGTCACTGAATTGTTTGAACCTCTGCTACCATGTTTCTCTTCTGATGGAGCGGAGGTGATAATGGATGTTTCCGGAGCCCACTTTGACCGAGGAGCTATCTCGTTGGAGGGGTTTGCTCGCCCATTGTGGGGAATTGTACCATTGGTGGCCGGCGGGGGCAAGTTTGATCATTGGGACTTGTACCGCCGAGGGTTGGCAAATGGCACCGACCCGAATCATCCCAATTACTGGGGAAAGGTCGAGTTTGGAGTGACCCATCAGCAGCAGGTAGAAGGAGCTGCTCTTGGGTTTGCATTGCAGTTTGTCCCTGAGCATATTTGGGAGCCACTGTCGGAAGAAATTAAAGAGAGAGTGAGCGTGTACCTAGTCCACATGCGCAACCTGGACCTGAATGGCAACAATTGGAAGTTTTTTAGAGTGATGATTGACTTGGGACTCAAGCAGGTTGGAATCAAATATGACGAGACTGGAACCGAAGAGCACCTGCGGACAATTGAGTCGTTCTATGTGGACGAAGGTTGGTACCGAGATGGAGAAATTGGGGGTCAAAAGCGCAAGATTGACTACTACAATGGGTTTGCACTGCATTTTTATGGACTAATTTACGCTCAACAGAACGGCAAGAGTGACCCAGAACGGGCTGCCCGGTTTCGGAAGCGAGCAATTCTCCATGCCCAACAGTTTCACCATTGGTTTGGCGACAATGGATCTGCGCTGCCATTTGGTCGCAGTCTGACTTACCGATTCGCTCAGGGGAGCTTCTGGGGTGCATTGGCGTTTGCCAATGAGGAGGTCCTGCCATGGGGGGTCATCAAGGGATTGTACTTACGGCATCTGCGATGGTGGTCACAGCAGCCCCTCTCGTACCTTGACGACGGATGGCTGTCGATTGGGTATGCATACCCCAACCGATTCATGTCTGAGGGGTACAATTCAATGAACTCGCCATACTGGGCAATGAAGGCGTTTTTGCCATTGCTCCTGAAAGAAGATCACCCATTCTGGAGTGCTGAAGAGCTAGGACCGGAGGCATTGCCTCGATCCCACCAGAGGCCAGTGAGCTTGGAGGTACCAGGAATGATTATTAGCCACAATTCGCGTGATGAGACTACTGCGATTATTTCTGGGCCCGAGTACCACGGTGACCGCTTCGCCGCTGAGAAGTATAGCAAGTTTGCGTACTCGACCCGGTACGGATTCTGTGTTGAATCTGATCTACGGAGCTTCCGCTCCGCAGCGCTCGATAATATGCTGGGCCTTTCAGAGGACAATCTGCAGTTCCAGATCCGAATTGGGACTGTGGAGTGCCGGATTCTGGCGGAGAAGAATGCGCTGGTGTCAGTATGGCGGCCATACAAAGACGTCGAGATCAAGACGTGGTCCATTTCATATGGCCAATGGCACGTCCGTGTCCATTCAATTGAGTCCGAGAGAGAATTGCTGCACACTATAGAAGGCGGGTTCATGATCGAATCCACCAAGTTCCCTAACGGCAACAAGACCATCGAGGCTGCAAGTGAGGCTCGAGTGACTGGAAAGGCCGACGAGAGTGTTTTGATTGATTTGGAGCTCAGCACCGTCGAGCGAGTTCCCCGGGTGTGGAAACCGAATGGAGATGTCAACCTCATGTTTTCCAAGGGAATCATTCCCCAATTGCTAGGGGACATTCCAAAAGGTCACACTGTACTGGCGTGTGCAGTTGCAGCTGCGCCGACCAATGCTAGCGCCAAGCTGGAGGGCCACCCTGAGCCCACTTGGGAAGAGTTGAAATACATCGATGCTCATGCCAAGGTCATTGGGCTCCATAAGTAGTGTGCAGATGAAATAGACTACGTAATTACGTAACTAACCGCTTGATATTGCTTGCAGTAGGGGAAGCATTGACCCAGTTTAGCAGGTGATGACGAAGTAGTGTCATGGCGACCCTGCCGCCTGCGATGCTGACCTCTAGAGTGTCGGCGACTAATTCGGCCTCCTGATGATGCCAACCATCCTTTATAGTACCGTGCATAATAAAGAATGAGCACCTTAGAGCCAACAACAGCGCGCCAGGGCCGTTGGACAAATCCAACTGGTCATCGTCATTTCCCTCTAGAATCTTGTCAATCCTGTTGTTAATTATGCCAATGGTTTCACTGGTATTTGCCAGTGGGCTTCCCAAAATCTTCGCGAGTAGCTGACGAGTCGCTCTAGAAACGCTGGCACTCAGATCTGAGGCTCCAGTCGGAGACTGGTTTGGGTCATGCTTGCGATTCCAGTACACAATTTTGTCATATTCGCAATTCCTATCGAGAGACGACTCAATTGCAGCCTCTAGTGAGATTCCACGACTCAAATAATTCGCTGATAGTCGAGAATGCAGTTGAAACAGCACAGCGCTGTGTTCGAATCGTGGTCGCGAGAGTCGATACTTCGATAGCTTTCCATAGAATTTGATCCAGCAAAGCAGTGGGGTAGACGTACTTGCTTTCCTTGACTGAAAGCAGCGCCCCCCGGGGTACTTCAAACTTGTTGGGCCAATAGAAGTGGCTATCGTCAGCTTCCTGTGGGTGCCGAAGAAACTGTCGTACAAAAACTGGCCCCCAAGCATCATGAGACCCGTGGCAAGCGAGGGCACTCTAATTGAGGCCACAATATACACACCAAAGTGGGCCCCAACGAGGCATGTGGTAAGCCATGAGGGGCGGTGGTGATGGAAAATTGCCAGAGCGATTGCATTGACGATCGCAATAGCGTCGGCCGTGCTCCAATACAGATTGAAGCTCTGGTTCTTAGCCACAAATCCTTAACCTCCTCAACATCGCTGTGTGTTCCTGCTCGGTATCTTTGGCATCTGCCTTCTTGGAATTCATCGCGTCCTTCGACTTTTTCGCGTCTTCCGCGTCTTTCACGTCTTTTGCATCGTCCTCCTCGCCGACCTAGACTTGAATTGTGAAATTATGGTACTCGACGTCATCGCCAATTGCCAATCGGAAATGAGCAAACGTGGCCCCAAACAAGACTCGCGCAATCGCCTGCATTGTCATCGACGACATAACAAATACCGCAACAAAACCCACGGCGACAAAGTACCACTTGCGCATTTTGTCGAGGCTGTCGGGGTTCAGGTACTTGATACACAGATACAGCGACACAAGGGTGAGGCCAGCGGTCACCGGCATCGAATACACACCTTTGTTAGTGGACACGGGAATGTCGCGAGGTACCGCCTTTAGATCAAGCGGGTGGAACAAGACACACTTTGGGTCTGGCTCCAACGCAGTTTTTGGCTTGTACACGCTTGAAACCGAGCACAAGTATACCAGAACTGTCGCCACCACGATCATGGCAGGGTACGTAATCCATATTGACGGGACTTCGGGCGCGTATTCCTCGGCCCTGTCTAAAATGTTGTCCAATTGGGCCAATAGTTGGGTGAAATTGGCATTGTCAACCGTCGTGTGGTACATTTTTTCAGCGTGCAGAGCCCATTTTGCGGTGAAATTTTGGCACAGGCCCACGTACTTCAACACAGTTTCGTCGGCAGCTATTCGAGCTCATACTGGCTCGATCTTTTCGAGATACACACTCGCAGCCAAGTTGCGAAGAGTCTGCTTCACACTCATGCCCACAGCTTGTGCAATTTCAGATTGCCCTACAAGGACAGAAAAGCGGCCATGCTGCTTTTTCGCTGCTACTGGCAGTGATAACCGCCGATCGCCAGATCGCCTAGACATTCTGCGGAGGCGGTCCGCTGAAATCCGCAACCGTTGGGTGACAATATGGGGGTAATGTAGCATATGCGGGGGGCCGCCGTTTAACTGTGGGGAGGAGTATAAAGAGCCACCAGCGACGAGCTGACTAGGAAGTACTGCCTTAGGATCTTTACAGCTGTCGAATAGCCCATTATGTCTCCACTCGTCCCCCCTCCTTCGTCTGAGACTAAGGAGCATCGCGATGCTAGAATGAAATGGTGGCATGACGCCCACTTTGGCATGTTCATTCACTATGGACTGTACGCTGGACTGGCGGGAGAGTATGAAGGAAAGCCCCTCAAACAGGACTGCGTTGAATGGTACCAGGCGTGGGTCGGTCTGGATGACGAAACCTACGACTCAATGGCTAAAAAGCTGTGGAAGCCATCGCCTAATTGCACCGAGCAATGGGCTAAGTTGGCTAAGCGGGCTGGTTGCGAATACTCGGTGCTGACCACTAAGCACCACGAGGGATTCTGTTTGTTTGATTCCAAGCATAGCGACCACACCTCGCCTAAGCTGGTAGGTCGAGACATTGTCAAGGAGTACATGGACTCATTCCGTGGGGAGGGCCTGAAGCCAGGCCTCTACCATTCGTTGCTGGACTGGCACCACCCAGACTACGACAACGAGCGAGCAATTGGCCTTGCGTATCCTAAGGACGAATCGGAGAAGCGTAAGGGCAAGACGCTGGATCACCAGAAGTACATTGAGTACTTGCACAAGCAGACCAACGAAATTCTCAGCAACTATGGCGAAGTCAGTGAGTTGTGGTTTGATTTCAGTTCCCCTGAGTTTGATGGAGAAGAAGCATGGGGTGGAGTGACATTACTAGAGCAGATCCGCAAGGACCACCCCAACATCATTGTGAACAATCGGCTGTTCAAGCGAGACGGCTCTGGTAACGGAGACGCTGACAATGGCACAAAGTTCGACTATCGGTACGGAGACATCATTACCCCAGAACAGTTTGTGCCCCCAACTGGTATCCCAGGGGTCAATTGGGAGTCGTGTATGACCCTTAATGACACTTGGGGGTACAGCAAGTACGACAAGAACTGGAAGTCGAACAAGAAGCTCATTCAGACTCTGGCCACTATTGTCTCCCGTGGGGGTAATTTCTTGCTTAATGTCGGGCCAAAGGCCGATGGGTCGCTGACTCAAGAGACTCTTGATGCATTTGAAGCCATTGGTGCTTGGATGGACGTCAACTCCGAGTCTATCAAGCGAACTCGGGCTTCGCCGTTTAAGGACGCGTTTGAATGGGGAGTCGTCACTACTGGTGCTGAAGAGGGCGTCCTTTATGCACACGTGTTTGACTCTGCTGAGAAGGGCCCGATTTCGCTACCCGTCAAGGATGTCAAGAAAGCAGAGATTTTGGGTTCGTCGGCCGCGGTTGAAATTGTCAAAGGCGAATCCAGTGTAGAGCTCAAGCCTGGTGCCTTTCCACACCCTGACGTTACAGTTGTCAAGATCAGCACTTAAGAAAGTCAGCTAGGAATATAACAATCTAGGTTCGCAACGTTCACAACTGGGTATGCTGTGGCTGAATGGCTAAGATGAATTAAGTTAGCTAATTGCAGAACTCACCATTGAAGTATTGTATTACTGTGAAACTGGGAAGTGCGTGCCTTCGAATTGGTACTGGAGTATAGTGCCGGGATGAGACCAATTTTATTTTCTCACACTCGTGTAGTCGGAGCAGTTTCATTGATATATAACCTCGAATTTATGGGAATTGACCTCTTCGGGGTCCAAAATAAGTTCCCGGGGTCAAACTCTTCAAGCTCTGTTGACCCTCGCCCCCATCAATTCCGTGACTGGTATAGTCAACTCCCCACCAAGAGACTGTCTTTGGATGATAATCCACCGCAAAAAACATAATAACTGAGCAAAACGCAATTGCCCCACTGAATGCTGCAGCAATAAGGTAAGTGTACTTCTGCCACCACGCCAGGAACCGGCGCTTCAAAAAGAACATGAAGATGAGGGACAAATACCACCCTTGGTTGAAGAAGTACATGTTCAACGGCGCGTATTTGATAAACCCAGATGCGATGAGCACTGGGTTAACCCCTTTTAGCAACGACAATGGCTTGAATACCGCCAAATTGAGGCCATTGAAGGTTGGGTTGGACAGATGACTCTTGGCCCAGCGTCTGATATATGGACCACCCTTTTGGCCCGCAATGAACATCAGGGCCACTACCGTTCCTACCAAAAAGCACCACTTGAGTTGCGGGTACAGTCCCTCGAATATGCGCTTGGACCCCAGTAGGCCGTAAATAACGGAAGCCGAAAAGAACGGCAAAACTCCAGCAGCGCAGGTAAATTTATCCGGTTGTTCTGGAGTGCAGATGCCCTTGATACCAGTGACCTGCCAATTGACGACAGCAACGTTAACAAAGCACGTCACAATTGTTGAAATAACTTGTCCTCGGAAAAGGGCCCGAGGAGGGATCTTAGCGTAGTGCCCCATCTTCTGGTCCGAAATGTATGAGTCTGCCTGCTCATTGATTGTGTATGAGTAAGCCTTGACAATATTCAAGGCATTAGGGTTCCCTGGAAGCGCGTATCCAAGTATGATACCAATAAACTCGTCAGTTCCAGCCAGCACCCCTGTTGTAGAGTACAGCAACACCATTGGAATCAGCAACACAAAATCCATCCCAAAGGCAAAAAACAGGGTCCATACAGGCGTGTTAACGGGATATACTGTGACGATGATAATTGCCATGACAAAGGATATGAGCAGCACAGTCCAGAACCACCAGTCCGGGGTTTCATCGTATTTGGACATGAGAGTGGAATGGGCGTCGTCGAAACCGTCATAAATCGATCTTCGCACGCCGTCACCGTTGTAGACGTCTTTGAGAGCCTGGGCTGGGTGACCACGAGCAAGTGACTTAGCACCATTACGAAGACCCACGCGCCAACTGTTGACGCTGGTCTTCAGCTCGGCCCAAAAGGCCACTCCTGCATCACGGAATGTTATCCATTGATTGGCGATCATGTAGAGGAAGTTCATTGGATACAGGCAAAAATATCCCCCTTCTCGGATCAAGTACCCCGCAGTGAAAAACGGGGGCGAATATTCCTGATACGCCTTCTCATCCAATTTGACATCTGGGGTCATGATTTTACTGATATTGTAAGGAGTTGCATCGTTGGCAAAGAGAGTCGCTGTGTTTGCGGGCAAATAGGCGGTATTCTTGAAATTGGTGTAGTACATCGCCAGCATCACCAATCCACCTAGGATCGCCCCCACATATAGCTGAGAAAAGGCATAAAACGGCACGTTTAAGGGGGAAAAGTACCCCATAATGAGCCAGTCAAAGGTACCCCATGGATTGAGTCCTAAGCCCTTATTGTTTCCGGAAACCATTGCGAGATTGAAGTTGTTAGGCGCAATCCATGCCATCCAGTCAAAATCTGACAAGACCGGGAACAAGTATCCTGGAATCCAGTAATAGGCGAACATTGCAAAAAAGCAGATAAAAAAGAACTTGTACCGAGAGATTGTCCACCCATTGATAGTCCTCTTCTGTTCTGGAAGCAGCAATGCACGGTTGAGGGCCAATGTTGGCAGCAGCGACGGCCACAGCGCCTTTGGTGGGTACACAACAAACCGCCTCAGCAGTCCTGCCAGTCCAAACCCAATGCACTGCGTGGACAGCACCAACAGGATTTCATACCCCCAGGACACCCATGTTTCATGGTAGTACACAGGCAGTTTCTGAGTCAAAATGTTCCATTGAACAAACGTCGTACTGGCGGCCACCGAGTACATGATCGTCGTTAGCATCTGCTCCTTGAACGACCACGGCCCAGGGTTCAGGGAGAACCTGGTTCCCCTAACTGCGAAGCCCCAGTCAGGGAGAACGTATTGGCACAAGCGCCCACAAGGATACAATAACAGCTGGACTACAGAAGACGGCAGGTTGATTTGTGGGTAGCGAGGGTTGAAAAAGGTGTTGACGTACATTCCCACCGCCGACCACCCGATCCCCAGTACGTAAGCGCGAATAGTCTCCACGGGCATGGCCGGGTCGTCGTAAGGGTCGGCAATTGCTCTCACCTCGGGGTAAGGAGAGTGGAAATGGATAATTGCCGCCTCGGCCTTGACCTCAAATTCGTAAGTGTCCAAGTCCAGGTGATGAGACCCTTGAGCTTGAGGTCCTTCAACCATTCGCTTGATCTTGGTCATGGTTGTGCTAGGGAAGTTTGCGTCATCTCTGTAGTACACAATTGCCTTGTTCAATATCTCGATGGCCTCTTCCATTGTCAGGGAGGCGATCTTGTTGTATACGAACTCGACATCTCCTGCCGTTGCAATATTGTCGTGTTCAGCTTTGCCGATTAGTGCAGCCAATTTACCACGATCCGCACCGATGGGTGATGACTTCTCACCAGAGGGGGCAGAAGGGGAGTCAGAGTCGCCATAAATCTCAGCGGGCGGGGCCTTTTCAGTCATGGCAACGCAATTGAAAGCTGACTGACTTAATCTGCTCGCCACGATTCAATTGCTGGCTGGATATATACGCGGTTGTGGTGATGATCCTCTCGGCCAGTCGGCGAGGTGCCGCGAGTTACGTACCTGCAGGGTATCGCGTAAGATAAGACAAGAGGGGTAGGGAAGAGATATGACATCTGCGAGATAGGTGAACCGCCGCAGGACCTGGGATTAAACGGGAGCAGTAATACTTTCTACTCCCGGCATGGCACCGGTCCCGTTCTCGCTCCTCATATTCCAGCAAACCGTTTTCTCTTCTCAACGTCATATCGGATCTCGTTACCCCAGATTTTCTCCACAGTTGCCCACCTTATCCCCCGCATTTGCCCACTACTACCGATAGGCACAGAATGCGGATGGACACGGATTGATCATGCGGCCAAGGTTACAATGGAGGAGCATCATGTAATTGAACAGAGCCATATTGACTGGGGAGGGCATAGAGGCAGCAGTAATCCGTGGCGTCGGCGCAACGGCGCTGCGGGGATGTAGAGAAGTGCAACTACAACAGCACAGAGCAGCGATAGCTGCTCAATGTACGGTGTGGGGGTCAGCAATCGGCACTAAGCAAGATATACAAGAGGCGCGCGGGACGGAATTTTGAATGAGTTGATCGCTTTCCTTACTGATAGCTGCCCAGTCTACTGTATGCTGTGAACTGGTGGCCCAGATACCCAGATTAGCAGACTGCTAAATTTGGAGCAGCTTAGCTCTCTTAAGCTAGAGACTCAACGAATTTAGAGTACTAGGCTATGACATTACGCATCGCCACCGCCCAAATTTATCCAATGGCCCGAACTGCCGGAACCGTCAATTTGCTCATTTGCGGATGCTAAGTGGCCACAAGCTCTGGGCAGCATATCCGCGGCAGCATACCAGCACACTATACGACGACAGTGGATACACCTCTGCAGTTGAAAGATCGCCGGAACCGATCGGGCCGAGTCCCCCAGACGACGCGATGAGCGCTAGAGCAGTGGGAGAGCGAAAACTCTGGCCCAGTCAAGAATATAGAGGCAATTGGGAAAGTTGTCCTCCATGAATTTGCTTGAATGCTAATTGTATCTAGTTGCTCGCTTTCTGGTTGGCTGAGGGATCGCGCTATTGTGAAGTGGTGATCACTGCCAGTCTTGCGGAATGCCTCACCCGCATTGTTAATGATCATCAGATTTACGAGGCGAATGCGGGGAAAGGTATAGTCAAAGCGGGATGACGGATATAGTTAACCCCATGACATGAAGCAACAATGAGAGCGCAGTGATATATAAGCACCAATTGCTGCATGCTGATATTCTCAGAGTTGCAAACATCGAGCCTGTTCCAAGGTGTTCCAGTTTCCAGTAAAGGTGTGCGCTGCTGAGAGATATAGCTGCAATGAAATTCAGCACTCTGATACGGTGTGCAGGATTGGCAAGTGCTGCGAGCTCAAATGGCCCTTCAACCAGAATCACCAGCTCCAATTTTACGGGCAGCCCTCAGGTTTCTATCCGCAATGGCACTGTAATTGGATCTCATTTGGATTCCTTTAACCAAGACATGTTCTTAGGCATTCCGTTTGCCCAGCCGCCCATAAACAACCTCAGATTCGCTCCTCCGCAACAAATTAACGAGTCATGGCCGGCACCGCTCAACGCCACAGTATACGGAAACGCCTGCTACTATGTATCCAACAATACCGACAATTTTGGCCTGCCCTTGAGCGAAGACTGCTTGACAATCAACGTGGTTCGGCCCTCCGGGTATGAGAACCAGTCGTTACCTGTGGCCATCTGGATATACGGGGGCGGTTTCAATTGGGGGGCCTCAGCCCGACAGCTGTATAACTTGTCATACCCAATCCGGCAGTCGGTTGAGGCGGGCACTCCTGTAATTGGCGTGTCATTCAATTACCGCACCAATGGGTTTGGATTCTTGGCATCTGATGAGCTCCTCAGCGAGGGATCGCTTAACAATGGCCTCAAGGACCAGCGGCTTGCGTTCCAATGGGTCCAGGATAATATTGAAGCATTTGGCGGCGACAGGTCCAAGGTGACAATCTGGGGTGAGTCGGCGGGTTCAATGTCTGTGGCTTATCATTTGGTGGCCTATGGTGGTCGAAATGATAACCTGTTCCAACAGGGGATCATGGAATCGGGCAGTGCCGCTACCGGTATTATCACCACTGCCAATGCCAACCAACAAATATTCAATATTGCCGCTGGATACGCTGGTTGCAATTCCACTGCTGGGGGGGATAAGCTAGCGTGTCTTAAGAAATTGCCGGCACAGGCACTGGTAGAAGCGTTTAACAAGACATACAGCGATACTCGTGGATTTAACCCTACTGTTGATAATGACCTGTTGACAGACCTCCCAGACCAGTTACTTAGCCAGGGTAAGTTCGTGCCAGTGCCGTTGCTGGTGGGTGCTAATTCTGACGAGGGCACAAGCTTTTTCCCCGCCAGAGTCAACACCACTGTCCAATTAGTTGCAGCACTGCAGTTGGCATATCCTCATTTGTCGAATACCACGGTGGAGAAACTGATCGAGTTCTATCCTAATGATCCAGCTCAGGGCTGTCCGTTCAATACTGGCCTGCAATACTCCAATTGGACCACCGGCCTCCAAACGAAGCGGATTGCTGCGATTGCAGGCGATATAAAGATGGTGGGACCTAGGCGCAAGATCGCGGAGGTATTCACCGAGGCTGGGCTCAACGTGTACTCGTACAATTGGAACCAGACTGACTACCCGTTTGATCCTACTACTGGTACTGGACATTTCCAGGAGGTTGTCTATGTGTTCGACAACCCCAACAATTTGACGTCCACTCAGACCGCATACATGGGACCAGACCCGGATGGCAAGAAGAAGGCACTAGGTGACTTGACCAGTCGATTTTGGATGGGATTTATTGCCACTGGTAATCCCAACGCAGCCAAATTAGAAGCCGAATACCCTGAATGGCCAGTATATGCTGAAGGAAAGGTGAATTACTACTTCAGTGCAAACCACAGTGGAGTCGAGGCCGATACTTTCAGATCAAATGGGATTGATTTGATCAATTATGGGTCGGGAATTGAGCTACAGTATACCGACAGCGGCATCTAAAGGCCATGATTCATAGTGCCGCTTCACATCTGCGTAATGACCAGAGTATTGCTATAGTACTAGTAACTTGGCGCTTCCTAGGCATATCAACGCTTACATTGATAATAGCGATTAGCGACCAATACCGTTAACAAGGGAGAACTTCTATATTGCAAGAGGCACTAGCAGTATTTTGATAGTGACCCTATGCCATTACACCGGCACCTATGTGATGTACTTGCAGTAATCGATATTGGCCGGCTCCCCATTGACCTCGACTCGGTTGCCCCACCACGTAGGAAAGGGCCGCTGCTTGCCTGATGCCCCAAACACAGCAAACGACAGCAAGAAGAGCATTACCTGGGTTCCCCCCGTCATTCCCGCTGTCAGCAGGTAATTGTATTTCACAAACAACCGAGGGTGGTACTTACGGAGATACCACTGACTGGAAAATGCAACCGTCATGTAAGAAAGAGTCCCGGAATTGATTCCAACAACCATCCACCCAATATTCGATACCAGAATTGGAATATTGATGTTCCGAATGATGCGATTATTCGGATATAGTCGGTACAGCACATAGAACGGGAGAGGAGCAGCAAAGCCAAGAAGAAATGCTAATGGAACCCACTGATACCGTCCGCCAATTGAATACAGATCCTTGGCAAGCGCACCCCATGTGATGCCCTGAGTATTGTACTGCTGGACATTCTGACCCGACCACACATGAGTGCCCTCAATTGACAGCAGGACTTCGCGTTGATTTTGCACAATCTGGTTCATCATGATATAGTTGAAGACCGCTCCCAGAGTAGTGCCATAGAATTGGGCAGCAAACGTAGACCGAGGAGACAGCTTAATGTACTGAGCAGTCTTCATGTCACCAAGCATTAGGAACGCCTGGGTGACTGAATTATACCCATAAAGGGTGAAATACATATTCGCCAGTGGGTTCCCGGGGCGAATATACGCGCCAATCATCTGGATAGTGGTCTGCATTGTGTTTGTGAATCCAAAAATAGCATTAAGGCCACCCAAAAATGTCACCATGAATAGCGAAAGCAGCACTGCAATCAGAAGCTGCCACCACGGCATTCCAGTACGGGCCTCATGAGAGCAGATCGCGGCAACTACGAATGACAGAAGAATTGTCAGCCAATACCACCACTGCGGGACCTCTTTGTACTTGAGAATCGCCCTGAAATGAGGGTCATCACAGATTTCTGGCACAGCACCGTTCGCATCAAGTCGAGTATCGCGAGCAGCTGGCTTCCAAAACTTGAGCCTGTCCATTGTAAACATGGTCCTAAGGTTGGCAGGCTGCATCCACTCAAATGCGAGCTTCATGATGTTCCAATGGTATAGAACAATGTAGACTAATGTTGCCGCCAGACTCATGTTTGTGGCAATCAGGTATACAACATAAGTCGCAGTAATATAGGGCACTCCCTGAACCTCTAGAGCAGTCTGATTGAGGTTTGAATTGGCATCTAAGATGAGCGACTGATTGTAAACATAGTAATTGCCCTCAGTAGAGTTGCCGTAGTACAGTAGTTGAGACAAGAATGGGAAATCTCTCGCGTTCCACACATTGCCGTAATACACACCCAAAAACACTGAAATGCAGAGTATGTACCCACCAAGTTGGTTGATCGTAGTAACAATCGGCTGAGTCATTGGTGCACCAATGTAATTCCAGTCTAGACAGATTGACAGAACTCCAAGCCCTTCATTGCCACTGGACCCTCCAAACATTCTGGATACAAACGAGCTATGTTGGCCCGCTAGGCAGGGAATTGAGAACCCCACAAGGAGCGGCATAATGTACTCCGGCACAATTTCCCATAAAAAGAGGATCCCAAAGGACATATAAAAAATTCGAAGCTTCTCTTTGTTGTTGCCAGATCCATTGTGGAGGGTTTGGATAGTATTCGCAAAAGGGATGTTTGACGGATACATCATTTTGGTGGGGTAAATAAGGATCTTGCGTAAGATACCCACAAATCCGTAGCCCAGCAGCTGAGAGCTGAAGAGGATAAAGATCCCCACAGCAGCATTGACGCTGGAATTGTACCACAATTTCTCTACCGCCAGAACCTCTGTTCCTAGAGCAGCAAGCGACGCCGAAGATGAGATGAAGTAGATGGCGGCGTGTTCTTTGGAGTTAAAATCGTGAGGATTCAAGTATTTGAGAACACCCTTGCGAGGGATTGCCTTGGACATGAACTCCCCTAGTACGTAGGCAATTAGTAGGAGGAAGATACCATTGACAGCGACGGTCTGAGGCTTGAAGTAGTAAATTTCTTGAAGAACAGCACCAAAAATCGCAATTCCTGTCCCCAGAAACACAGTTCGAAATGTCCAAACTGGCAAAGATGGATCATCGTCGCCTAGCAGCACTGTCTTGACAATGTCTTCATTAGTTTCGACCTTGAATTGGGCATCTGGCTTGACAATCTCTTCGACGTACGAATCAACCGGCTGGATTTCGTGAAGTTTCTCGGTCACTGGCGCTTCATTTTGAGCCGGAGGCAAGGCGTCGATTTCCCCAGAGTCAGGCATTGTGAATGCGTTCAGTGGTTGGCTCACTAGCATTGATATACTCTGTCAAAGATAAGGAATTGAGTACGACGCGTAGCCAAATCAAGCACTGGGAGTTGGCATAATTACCAAGTGTCCGTAGATAGCATACTATCAGCAGCGGGGTATCTCCATTTCCTCAACAGGTAATGAATTGTCGTCAATCATTTCAAGGTACGTATGCAGTTGCATAAAGCCATAGATCAACCGATCAGCACGCGGGTAAAGCCCGCGAAGCAAATCTGGGGTAGCTTAATCGCACGGATGAGAGGAGGGTAGACACCCGAATCATCTGCTTGGACTGAGTAAAATTCAGCAGAGTGTAGACTTTTTTGTCTTACTTCGCGGGTTCTGACTGCCAGTACGTCTGATTGCGTTACCCTGTGTCTCATGCCCATGAATTCGGCTGTATGTATGCAAGACAGCAAGGTACTGCAACTCAGGGCCGTATTCAAGGGGCGATAAGCACGATCTGACGGTATTCGGCCACTTCGGCGGTGCTTGGCCCGGTGGCGTAGCTAACTGTGGAGGTTAGGAGCTTAGCATAGAACCCCACCTTTGTCGGTGCAACAACACTATCGGTCAATCCGCGGATAGATATAGTTGATAAGCAGCACCTCAATAGCTACGTGGTAGAGGGAGCAGCTCATGCTCCAATAATTTCTATCAGAGACTGGCTAAATCTAGAGTGTCGAGCCATGCCAGCTTGCAAGTGAGCTAGGGTCGAGTGAGGTTAGAAGAAGATGGTGGCTAAAGGTGCATCTATATACGTTGTTCCACGAGATTCACTGACCGGTGTGAGTCACTCCAGTGCAGCTCTCCATGTAAGACGAGTATCGTCGTACTTCGCACACATCAATGTCACATTCATTTGTATAAGTTACGGCTGCACTCAGGTGCAAACTGCGTCCCTTTCTAGCATTCTGGACGTCAGGCACCGTCGTCTTTGAACGTCATACTGGGCCCTGCATTCTCCGTCACGCCTTCTGTGGTCATTTCTCCTTCACCTCATCCCAGACGGTTACAGGCGGCGGGCCCGAATCCACGGCACCAAATTACCTCACCCTGGCAGACAGTTCAGCCACTACAAAGCCAGGCTCAACCAGGAAGAGACCGGTATCGACTGGGTATGAGTGGTCAGTACCAGGAAGGAGCTCCAGAGTGGTGTACCATGGCAGCAGTGCCAGCTGACGTTCGTTTGCCAAAGCAATAGGTGCACGTTCGTCTCATAATGCCAACATATTCCCAGCAGTCGGTCGCATCACAATGTCGTTGTCAACGCCTTGAGTTACTCACGGCGACTCACGGCAGACATGGAGCCCCAAGCGGCGAAGATAGGCAGCGTCGATGCGGGTGAACTTTGAGATCGACGGTTATAAGAAGACTGGTAGAACAGAGTGAGCAAGTGACAGTAGAGATCGATTAGGTGGAGATAGAAAAGCGAGCATCCCATCGAACCTATCTGATCGGCCGAGTGTGGTGAGTTGGGCTTGCGTTCGTATGAGGATGGTTGATGAAACTCAGTGGATTCTCACCGTCGCTAGTGGGTTTTCCGCACTGTCATACCTCACATTCTCGGTGGTTTATCGACTGGCCGTGGAAGAGTGGGACCCTGAAGAAGCTGGAAAGGGAGACAGACCTCGTTGGATTGGGCGTAAAAAGAGACGACCAAAGCTGTTCGTACGAGTGGCTGCAATTGCAGTTGCAGTTTCGTGCGCAGTTGAGCTGGGATGGGTCGTTGGTTCGGTGAGGGACGACCTGACAGCTGCAACTGCCATTGCCGCTATCCTGCCCAGAGTGCTGCAATTGGCTGGCTGGAGCTATTTTGGACTGGAGTCGGGTACACTAGCAATTGAAGACAGGTTCAAGATTGTATTTGCCACCGCGACTCTCGTTATCGACACGGGACTGCTGATAAGAGCCTGGAGTTGGCTACAGCTGTTTCAGATCGCTGCAATTACGACCACTGGAATAGTGGCTGTGACGCTGGCGGCAACTGTGAGGTCAAAAACGGCAACATTGTTGGCTGCATCAAATAACTACGGTGCGATTGACAACGACAACGCCGCCGACGACGAAGTTAACGCAGTGGATGCTACTTCTACCCGTTCTGTCAGTTCTGCCGGTACCGAAATCGCTCTGGGGTCGGACTCAGATGACAGTGAGGATGAATACACCAAAAAGTTGTTTGAAAAGCGACTCAATGACGGAGGCCGATGGGCTTACATCAAAGGGTTCGCCGTGTTTCTTCCGTACCTGGTTCCGCGAAACGACCGCCGAGTTCAATTGTGCTTAGTAGCAAACGTCATTTGCCTTGTGCTTAAACGAGTGACAAATGTACTAATCCCATTGCAACTTGCCAAGGCGGCCGAGAAGCTAGTGAACCACCAGATTCCTGTGCACGAGCTGGCCCTATGGTTCTTTTATGACGTTATCAATGGCGACATTGGCTTAGGATGGGTCGCAAACGTAGTCAAAATCCCCATTGAGCAGTTCTCATATCGCCAAATCACTGCTGCCAGCTTTGACCATGTCATGTCGCTGTCCATGGATTTCCACCTCGACGCAGACTCAGCGGAGCTTATGAAGGCAATTGACCAAGGAGAAGCTCTGAACAAGGTACTGGATTTTGGAGTTACTGAGATTTTGCCCACCCTAATAGATCTGGCGGTGGCATGTTTCTTGCTAGCACTAAAGTTCAATCTGGCTACCAGTGCAGTATTAATAACTGCCGGAACTATCTATTTCTGGACTGACATGGTAACGACTGGCATGAATACCGAGAATAGACGACGAATGGTAGCGGCCGAGCGAGAGGAAAACAAAATCATGCACCAGGCGGTGCAGGGATGGGAGACAGTGTCATATTTCAACGGGTTTTTGTTTGAGCGCTTACGGTTTGGTAAGACTATGGAACGCCATTTGGCTCGATCGCGAGATTATCATCTTCGAGACGCTTGGATCGAAGGCTTACTGGATTTCTACGTCCCAATCACGTTTCTGAGTCTCAGTGCTGCAGTGATTTGGCAAATTTCGAAAGGAGCCGCCAAAGCGAGTGACTTTGTATTCCTTATGCAGTACTGGGACGCTCTAATGTACCCGCTTATCAACTTGTCCTACCACTACCGGCTGCTGCGATCGAGCCTAATTGACGCAGAACGTCTGCTAGCGCTATTTTCCACCGCACCAAGTGTCCCGGATGGCCACGATAATCTCCCGGCGGCAGTCGGCAAGGTCAGTCTAGACGATGTCTCATTTGCCTACGATGAGCGCAAGTCTACACTTAAAAACGTCACCTTGTCTGCAGCTCCTGGTGACACAATTGCGTTTGTTGGCGAGACTGGAGCTGGAAAATCGACGATTATCAAGCTGCTACTACGGTTTTACGACGTGACTGCCGGATCGATCAAGATAGATGGTATCGACATTCGCCATCTTACTCTGCAGTCTCTGAGGGCCAACATTGGCGTAGTGCCACAGACACCATTGCTTTTCAATGCATCCATTATCGAAAACCTGCGTTACGCTAAGCGTAATGCCTCAGACAATGAGATTGTCGATGCCTGTCGCGCAGCCCATATTCACGATAAGATCATGTCGTTCCCCGACAAGTACAAGACACTAGTAGGGGATCGAGGTGTCAAGCTGTCTGGAGGCGAATTGCAAAGAGTTGCAATTGCCCGAATATTGCTCAAGAACCCACCAATATTCGTCCTTGACGAGGCCCTGAGCGCCGTAGACACAAATACTGAGGCAGATATCCAGGCGGCGCTAGACAAAGTCATGGCAGGAAGAACCGCGTTTATTATCGCCCACAGGCTCTCCACGGTAGTGAAGGCGAAGATAATGGTCGTTCATGGGGGAGAAATTGTCGAAGTTGGTACTCATGACGAGTTGCTGAACAAGGGAGGGCGATATGCACAGTTGTGGGCCAAGCAGATAGGACAGAAGGAAGAAGGAGTGAAAGATGACCACAACGAAGAAGAAGGCAAAAGTGACGATAGCAGCTGATAGAGCTACGTAGTAACGATATGTCAAGTGATTTTTGCATTGAAACTGATGTGCTGGAGTATCATTGCTATTTGCTGTATTCTCCCTTAGGGCCATCGTAATGCACCCTGTTTACCAAAGACCCCAGCCCATGGCTTCCTTTGATTACAATCTCGTCTCCGTGTTGCATCACCACCGGGGGCTCAAAGCTGGCTCCAATCCCACAAGGAGTTCCTGTGAGAATAACTGTGCCTGCTTTGAGTGTGTTTCCTTGAGACAGGAAATGAACTATCTTTTGAGGGCTGAAGATCATGTTCGAGAGGTACCCAGACTGCATTTGCTTACCATTGAGCTGCGAGCTAATTGCGATATCTGCGCCTTCGACCGATTCTTTGGACACAATCACTGGTCCAAGCGGAGCAAATGTGTCGAATGCTTTCCCATAACTCCATTGCGCAGCTTCAAATTGGTGTTTTCGCGCAGTAACATCATTGCTCAAGGTGTACCCCAAGATGCAGTCGTTGGCAGATTCTAGAGAACGGAGGTTCTTACACGTTTTTCCAATCACAATCGTCAACTCAGCTTCGTAGTCGGCTTGCGAATCAGTGGCATGGTGTGGGATTATAATTGGGCTACCAGGGTCAGTCAAGCAGGTCTCCGGCTTGAAAAATAGAGTGGGGACATCTGGGAGCGGAATATTGAGTTCTGCGGCATGGTCGACGTAGTTTAACCCGATGCAGCGAATGGTTCCAACTTCTGCGGCTGACAAAGGAGACAGCAATTGCCCGATTGCTTTAGTTGCAACTGGCGTCGGCATTTGAAGTACTTCGAGCACTGATTTCTCGGAATAGACTTCTGCGAGTACAGTCTTCCCCTGGCTAACGGCGAGTCCGACTAGTTAGTACACAGTGCGTTATCCAATCCAAGTCGACAGGCATTAATTGAGTTCTGCCAGGCCACCAGGCCAGTCACTTACCATCGATGGTGTCGTCAACTGGTTGACCGACATAGATTTCATCGTCTTGGCCCACAAATCTCACCAATCGAGACCAGGCGACGACAGTCATTTTCAGTCAAAATATCAGCGTAGAGGCATTACTATTTGAGTAATACGTAGTAATATATACTGCACTTCGTTTGAATTGAGCCTGTCGGGAAATGCCTCGATTATACACCAGGGGTGATGTCTCAGATCGGAGTTTCGGGGAAAGTTTCGGGAAATGGGGTCGGGAAAGTGGGGAAACTAGAAGCAGTATCCGCAAAAACTTTGGAGGTCTAACCTTATGGCCCTTGTACTATTTGCTATTGCTTCCGGTCATTACTACAGGCTTCCCCAGTCCAGCTGAGTCTCGGTCGTAATCCAGCGGCGTTTATCTCTGAAACCGGTTTCTCGCTCTCCAGTAAGCCCCCCCCCCCCACCACAGTGCCCAGTATATTCTCCCCGGCGGTGTGCCGAATCAACGTGGGATAGATTTTCGGGAAATGAAGTGATTCGACCGACGGGACGGGACAGGACAGACCTCGGGAATCACGAGCAAATACCTTTTTTGACAAGATGGTCGGCGTAAGATGGCAGAATTGATTAGTACATATACATAAATGTCAAAGAGTCACAACCTCGCCGGTCAGCCATTGTATCCTGTCCTCCATCCAAAATCCGCTCCTTTTTACGATTTTGAGCTCGCAGATATAAAGCCATGACTGCAGTGCAAGACGAGCCTACTACTACACAGCCTAAAGAAAACCCATTACCTAGCCGGTATGGAGCGCTGGTGTAGACCTGGCCTGCAATGACGCCCGCGAGATTACCTGCCATCTGATTGCACCCTAGCGCGGTCGCCCTACGATAGTGAGGGGCCATGTTGTTGTTGATCCACGTAATGCTGAGTCCAGTCGACCCATACAGAGGCATTGAGATGAGATATGTCGCGAAGTAGTTTGCAGCAGAGTTCTTAGACGCGAGCAAAATGGTGTAGCCAATAATAGCCATAGCATTGAGACCCAGCATGTATGGAGACCGCAGGTTGGTACGGTCACTGAAAATCGCCACAGCACCCATTGAAATAGCCGAGAGTGCATACACAGGTACTGACAGGTACTGTGCTTGCAAGGACGAGTACCCTAGTTGGCTCTTCAAGATGGACGGCAAAAATGTGGTAAACCCATAGAGGACCATGTCGGTACAGAACTGGATGATGCAGCTCAGATAAACCTTAGGGTCAGCAAATGCAGCAGCTACCTCGCGCTTTTCAAAGTGCTGGTTTCCCATGTACTCTTCCCTCTGAATGGCACGGATTCGCATCAGTTCTTTGTCTTTTTCATCCAAGAACTTGGCGTCAATGGGGTTGTCAGGGAGAAACCAGAAAATAATGACTGCGCCCAGGAGCGAAATGATTCCTTCAATCACGTACAGCCAACCCCATCCGGGGAAAGAACCTCCCGGAGGAATCTCAGTCAGCCCGGTGGCAATTAGCCCACCAAAAGCTCCAGAAATGCACGAGCAAATATATAGATATGCCTGCCGTTTAGCCTGCTCCTCTCGCTTGTACGTCATTGTGATATAAAGACTTTGGCAAGGGAAGAATCCCCCCTCACAAAGACCCAACAGCAATCGAGTCAAAAGCAGTGACCAGTAGTCCCTGACGAACCCCGAGAAGATTGTTACCAAGGACCACCCTACTACCAAAGTGCCCATGTACAAGTGAGGCCCAATTCGCTTTACCACTAGGACCGACGGGAGCTCTGAGCAGATATAGGTTGCGTAAAAAACGCTGACGGCCGCGCTGTACTGAGAGTCAGTCAATTTCAAGTCGGATCTCATTCCTGCGACTGCAGCGTTGCCAATATTTGACCGATCGAGAAATGATAAAAAATAAAGAAAAGCAAAGATTGGCATGATTCGAAGGTCTAGTTTTCGAACTAGCTTCGCTTCTGCGCTCTTGTCAATTGGCTCGGACTTCTCCACCTGGCTCACCTCTACATCGGTAACTTCAATTTCAGTCATGGGTTCCTCCTTGACTCTTGGCCCACCGAGCGTATCTGGCTGAAGTTCCGTCATGTCAGTATTCTGCGCTCCAAGTTGAGAGCTGTCCACTGCTCGAGTTCATAGTTGGACTTTATATCAATTGAAATTCCCTATCTACCCCAGATATCGGGATGGTTTACCGGAAAATCTGCGTCATTTCCCGACAGCATCCGTGCGGGGTCGCAGACTGGTGTGGGATGGGATAGACTCGCTTAACGGCCAAATTTAATTTGCCGACACAAACTCCCAATACCCCGATACTCCCGATCTTTATTTCCCGACCTATATCTACTTATCTCCCAATCTATCCTAACCTTATCTTCCATTTCACCAGCAATTTCCCGATCTTATCCCGATCTTTATATTCCACAATTTCCCGATCCTGAAACCCACGCTCCGACAATTTCCCGAGAGCTATGACTGCTGTAGATAGGCGAGGAAGATTACCCACCGCGTGCTCAGAATGTAATCGTCGCAAACAGAAAGTAAGTGTTGACTTGTGATGTGGGATATGCATCATTGATATCGGCGGATTCGCTAACTAGTGCGATGGCAATTTCCCATGCCGCAATTGCACGAAGCGAGGACAGGTCGAATGCCATCCCTTTGGGCCCCCTACAAAGAGGCAGAGAACAGGAACAGCGGTAACACCTGCACCCATACCAAGAAGAGGCAGTGAAGGAAGCAGTACGAGTGGTAGTGTTTCAAGAAGTGGCAGAGGCGGGGTAGAGCATCGTGAAGATGACGACGAGTCAATCGGGGCCGAACCAGCAGCAGCCTCGACTGGACTAATACCAGTTCGAACTCCGAGAGGTCTAGTAGCTGCTGACAACTCTGTTGATCTAATGTCTATTCAAAATTCAGGTGGTCTTGCAGTGGCTACCGAAGCTTCAATTCCTGCAGAGTCTACACCCTCGTTCTTGCATACCCGTGGCGCTCAAGAGACCAATTCTCATTTCAATGCGGGTGGGCACCATTCCCTAGGCGGCCTTTTCAAAACTACCAGGGACAACCCCGCATACTTTGGAACATCATACTTTGGTCCTCAGATTGCTGCCAAAATGATTGATGCTTCTGTACCCGACTTGCCAATCGGCACGTCGCTCCGTGGGGGTCGCCCTAGTGGAGGCGGCGGTCGCAATGGTTCATTCCGTCTATTTCGAGAAGAGTCTGGTGCGGGATCTCAAATATGGGATTTGTTGGGATTGCTTCCGAGACGGAGACAGATTGCTGACTACATTCTGAAGCTGTTCTTTACCAAGCTCAATTGGGTAGTACAAGCGGTGGACGAAGACCAGTTTATGGCTCAGTATGATGGGTTCTGGGATCGCAGTTTCCGGATTGATGATGTTGCCTCTATTGATTTGAGGTGGTTGTCGCTACTATTTATTGCTTTAGCATTTGGGGTACTGTTTGTGGATCCGTCAGCCGACGACATGTCAGTGGCTGAATGTGAAGAGCACTCGCTTAAATTTTATTGGGCTGCTAGAAGAGCAATTGTCATCTCTCCGTCATTCTATGGCGAGTCACCGGACCTAACTCGGGCTGGAATCTTAGTGACGCGATATTTGCTCCAGTTCAGGCGTCCGGCAGAAGCCTGGATTACAATTAGCTTTGCCATTCGAATGGCACAGGCCCAAGGAATGCACATAGATGGGTCAATGTGGAACCTGTCTGAATCAGAAACAAATGTTCGGAGAATGTTGTGGAGCCATTTGTACTATCTGGATCGGGTGATTGCTCTGGCTCTGGGGAGGCCCTATGCAATTCATGACGACCAGTGTTTAATAGAGTTGCCAAAACGAGACTGCCGCGACATCGAGGTCAGTGGGCGAGGAGGTGCTCTCGAGCCCTGTCAAAATGAATACCTGGGGATCGGATATCACTTGGCTGTAATTATTGGTCGCATCCAAAGAGCATGCTTCGAGCTCAAAGTATCTCCATACAGCACCGTTCTTGCTCTTGATAACGAGCTGCTCCAATGGAAACAGGATCTACCATCTTATTTCAAGATTGAAGATGGGGAGTGCGATACATCATTTGATGCCCGGTGCCCATTCTTGAAATGGCACCGGCTATACTTGCATTCTGCGTTCCATTTTGCTCGAATTACACTTCATAGACCATATCTACTTAAGCAATCGCTTACAGACAGGTATCGGTACAGCTATGAAGCATGCCTGTCGTCTGCATGTGCAGACCTGAAGCTGAGATTGGAGAGCAGCTATAACGATATTGCGTTGCGGATGCGATGGGAACTGGGGACGAACTTGCTGTTTAGCAGTGCATTGATTTTAGGGATCCTGGCCGTTAAGGACCCATTTGCTAGATTGGTTCCAGCAATTGTCGAGGACCTAGCTGCCTATTGCGGCATGCTTCGAGATGATCCCTGGCTCAATGATACTGGGTTTTCAGAAGTGCGAGTGATTGAATTATGTGTTAAGAAATGTCGCGCGCTTCGAGCGAATCCTCGATCGAATCCTTTTCAAGAAGACTTGTTTCCAGACAACTTCTTCCCTGAGAATTTTGACATGGATGCATGGGTGAAGGTGCTCGAGAACATTATGCCCGAGTTCTTTGAACCCCCAAGCCCCGAATAAGGAGCCAATTGCTGAAGCGTGTCCTTGAAAGCCTCAAGAGCAACAAATTTTTGCAGCTCAAAATCTCTCTCGGTGCTACTGTCGTTGATATTCTCGAATATTTCCTCGCTGGAAAGAGCTGCTGGAGAATCCAAGCGGGCACCCGTAGATTCTGGTCGAATGGGTTGCTGATACCTTAGTGAGAATACCAAATAGAGATATACCAGTATGGTGAGATTTTTTCCCCCAGCAGCCCAGTAGTCGCCCCTGAGTTTCTCAATTCAAGCCAATCCTGAGCTGTTGACGAAATACCAAATCGGCTGTGCTCTTCGGATGTCACTCTTAGTTTTGCGTCATGTTCCTGAGAGCTTCGATTAGCTCCGAAGAACCGCTTTAAAATAGAGTCAAAAATAAGCTGGTAATTGAACATGAAAGACTTGTATGATGCTTCCTGATTCCTTTTCTGGGTTGACTTTGTCGTATCCTTAACTATTGCCTCACCGTTTATCCCCAAATTGTCTTAACCTTATCTCTGCAGTATGCATAACGTGCAGATTTCATGCATGAAATATGCACCCAGAAAAGATAAGCACGTCATACCCAATTGCGCCTAAACGGCGCCTCGCGACTGCACTCACTTGCTTCCCTAGTCTACGCTGCACTCGCCTAAATAATCATTAGCCGGTACTAACAGTCGTTAATGGCCAGTTGAGGCTGCGGTTACCAGTTTCGGAACAGACTCTCGGTTCAGTCGCTTCATTATTCACAGGCCCACATTCGTTTTTAAGGACCCCTTGAAAGGCCCCTCGAAAAGGACGTAGCAGGCAATACTAACTAACACTCGAAAGCTCTAAGGCTCTAAGGTCTAAGACTATGCTCTCTTTGCTACTACTGGCACCATTGGTGCTGGGTGCACCTGCCAATGTGGAATGGCCCAGAGTGGGCGGGGGAGAGAGACAGGCCGAGAGTCTCGAACAAGGACCGTTAGCACAGGCACAGGCGCAGTACCGACAACTGTACACTCATTGGTCCGATTGCGGCCCAGCGGCCCTGGCGCAAGCTCAACTTTTGACTCAGTCTCGGGTAGCAGATGATGGGCACTATTCACAATGGTTGGCCAAGACGCAGGCGCAGCCTCAGCCTCAGTCTCTTGTGGTTCCAGCTGAGTCGCTTCTTGATGTTGAACCTCAATCGCTCGTCCAGCCTCAAGCTCCTCTGGTTGCTAATAGTCCCACTGAAGTGTTCCAGATTTCTGGCCCACTTCCAGAATACGGTGAACCGGTCTACTCTAAATTTCTCGGCCAGCACTTGTTTGCAAACTCGCCTGCAGACCCAATTGAGTTTGACTACACCCCGCCCGTTAATACGAAGTTCTCCAAAGCAATTATCAGTTTTAATGCGTCAGCTTCTCAGGTCCAGTACGATAGACTCGTGCATATCTTTGTCGGTGGTGTTGAGGTATGGCGACCATCTACTGCAGAACCATCCCATACTAGCATCACTTTCGGCTTCAGTAAGGACGTGTCTGAATTTATACACCTGTTTAAGAGTCCGCAGAAAATTGGGGTCAGTTTGGCCAATTTTCTTAGTGACATTCGGCCAGGAGTGATTACTTTTGGAGTCTCTATTGATTTGTATGAATCTGATACTTCTACCAGCGGGCTGAACGGGGACAGTGATCGCCTTAGTGAACCTCCCAACTCTATTGTGCCATTGCCTCTTGGTGCTTCTAGCAAAGTGTGGTCCGTTCGATCGAACGTCTCAATCCCAATCGACCCAATTTCGCGCAACACAACCCACCTGGCCCTCCATTTAGGCGCCTCCGGTAATGCCCGTGAGGAGTCCTGGTATACCCATCTCCTCGATGAGTATGTGGACGAGTACGGTGGAACAGTAGGTGAAGCAGGAAGAGGGCCTTCGAGAATTGTAGAGGTGTTGGTGAATGGAGAAGTTGCTGGGTTTTCGTTCCCTTTCCCAATTATATACACTGGTGGTGTTTCGCCGCTACTGTGGTGGCCAGTAGTTGGAATCGACGCTTACGACGTTCCGTTCTATCGGATTGATCTGACCCCTTTCCTACCTGATCTTTGGGACTCGAGCTCGGCCCCAGTGATTACCATCAGAATCGTTAATGGCCTCGACGATGGGGAGGTAAACAGTGACTGGCTGATCACAGCAAGTTTACTGTCGTGGCAGGTTGAAGGAGCCACGGGGACCGGCACAAGGCTCGATACAATTGGCGATGTAGGTCCCTATGATGGGGATACATATGCGGAGGGCCAAATCTTGCCGGATAAGAGTCTTGAATTTGCCGTGAGTCTAGCGCGAAATATCACCACCGCAGCGGACTTGCAGTTCGGGACTAAGCATGTGCATGTAGAGTGGACCCAGTCCGTTGAGTACACCAATTTGCAATGGATATCGGCTAAAGGAGATGCACAAATTGTGGCACAGTATACCCAGGGTCAAGATGAATCTACAGCAATCACATCTGATGGCCTATTCCAGACCTCGAAATCATACAAATACCCGATTTATCTCTCAGAGGCTGACGATTCCGTGACCAATATCAGTCGATTCAAAGTCTACCGAGGACTGGAGACAGATTTCGATGGACACAAGCGATCTACCACCCAAAACGGCACGTCTCAGTACATTGTGGTCGGCACAGGAAACGTAAGACGATATGGGATTACGAAGTTAGATCAGGCCTATTCAGAAGCGAGAGAAGGATCAGGTATAGAATACTCCGAGACTGTGAGAGTGTCAAACAGCACGATTACATCTGATGTCAAGACCAATATTTACGAACCTGTGGGAACAATTGGCAATTTCATCTCCAGAGTTGAGGATGATTTAGAGGGGTTTCAGAATGGCCAGCCATTTTATCTGGGCCAACAGGCATAATAGGGGGTGTGGTCTAAATAATGAACAGGCAATACCGAACTTCTATGCGTTCAGCTTCTTCCAGGCTAAATCACACAGGGCTCTTCGATCCCACGACGGCGGGCCGGTACTTATCTAGCGCAGTACCATTAGAGCATCTCACATATGAAAATTTGTCCAGACCCTAAAATCTCAATCTACCCTCTCCTCTCGTGCTTCCCCGTTTCGGACCGGGTCTTCGGCGACACATAACCTCCGGGGCCCTGGTTCATCGTCCCCAATTTTTTCCAGCGGAACTTCACCATACCATCGTAACAGGAAAGCTGCATTTGAGTGCTAGTGCTATCCTCAAGCACACACGCTCGCCACCTGCAGGGAGCAGATAAAGCGGCGCGCGTACCGAGCGCCAGAACATGGGCCGGAGTCTGAGACGTCTCCTGATCGGGACAATCCGGTTTATTGTTCGGCAGTTGTATCCGACCATGCGGAGTTATTCAGGCCCCACCTTTGGCAGCACACCAGAAGGAGTAGGCGAGCACAGACTGAGGGCCCCGGTTGACAAGCCCACAGTGGCAGTAGCCGTCATGCTATCTAGGTGACAGTCGGCTTATCGCTAAGACACCGCCAAGACATGGCCGACACACCGTTTCTCGTACATATATGCGGGAGTTGCAAGATCGTCAGAAGTGAATTTCGCCAGTTCCTTCGCGAGATTGAGCCTCAATTCACTCGCGCCCCTTTCCAGTAGGCAACTCGCGCAGTCTGATACGTCCGATGCAACTGATCGTTCTGATCTTCACTGCCTCGACTCCTATGGCGTCCGATTATCAAACTACACTATTTAAGTATCAATGCAGCGGACCACCGTTCAGATCCAAGCTCCTGTTTAGGGTCAATTGTTTCAACTCCAATGATCCTTTTATCTCTGTTCTTTCTGCTGTGTCATGCAGCAGCAGCCCTCGCCAATTCTTCCAATGGTAGCGAGGGTATGCTATACACCCCGCAATTAGCTCTGGCTCTGGCAATTGGTCGTAGGCGTACCAGAAGGTCCGTCAATTTATTTGCAATTTGACGCTGACCGAGAAGGTCAACCTCACTACCACAGTGGGCCTTAATTCTACTAACGGGTACACACTGGGAATTCTTCCAAGATTGGGATTTCGAGGATTCTTTAGTGATGACGGACCATCTGGTGTTCGTGCTGCCGACTACAGTTCTGCGTTTCCCGCTGGCATGAACCTTGCTGCAACGTTCGACCGTGACCTCATGTACGCAATGAACTTTGCCAGCGGAGCAGAGCACAAGGCGAAGGGGGTCAACTTTGTGTTCGCGCCAGTGTGTGGTCCTCTTGGCAGGACCCCCACTGGTGGACGCAATGCCGAGGCGTATTCCCCGGACCCATATCTTTTTGGAGTTGCCTTTGGAGAGGCAATTGCCGGGATGTAAGCTGCGGGAGCAGTCGCCGTGGGAAAGTACTATATCTTCTATGAGCAAGAGCATTTCCGAGGTTTGAATGAATGGAACAACAGACATGTTGGCCCTAAAATCGCTGCGCCCTACTCTTCCAATTGCGATGACAGAACCCTCCATGAATTGTATCTGTACCCGTGGTACGACGCAGTGAAGAATGGCCTGGCCGGAGTGATGTGCTCGTACAACCAAGTCAACAACACTCATGTGTGTCAATCCAATCATCTCCTGAACGAAGTTTTGAAGGGCGAGCTTGCATTTCAAGGGTTTGTGGTTAGTGATGACGGGTCTCAGTGGTCTGGGGTAGACAGCGCACTAGGAGGAATGGATATGACTGCTCCCGGTATTATCAACAACGCTGCCGAGACCGGCTACGGTGTGTCATTCTGGGGAGGCAATTTGACCTTGTCTGTCCTGAATGGCAGCGTGCCTGAATGGAGACTTGATGATATGGTGACCCGAATTATGGCTTCGTACTACTACTTGGGTCAAGACAAAGACTACCCTGAGATGAACTATAGCGGAGATCTTGGGTCTACCTATGGATACAAATTCCCTTCTGTGAATGAAGGGTGGACCCAGCTTAATTATTATGTGGACGTTCGCCAGAACCACGGTGAACTCATTCGCCAGATTGGAGCAAGCTCAGTGGTTTTGCTCAGAAACAATGGAACCCTGCCATTGAAGAATACCAAGCAGCTAGCGGTTATTGGAGAGGATGCTGGTCCATCGCAGTATGGACCCAATGGCTGTCCAGATCGTGGTTGTGACAATAGCACCCTGGCGATGATGTGGGGAAGTGGAAGCTCGAATTTCCCCTATCTCATTGACCCACTGTCTGCAATTCAGGCTCGGGCTGTGTCAGAAAACACTGTTGTTCAGTACGTGCTGAATAATTGGGCCGACGATCTGATCGATACTGTCGTTGCCCAGGCTGACGTTTGTTTGGCATTCATTAACTCTGACAGCGGTGAAGCGTAGCTCGAGGTCGGTGGGAACTATGGGGATCGCAACAACATGACTGCCTGGCTTGGGGGTGACGAGATGGTTCGCCGGGTGGCAGGTAATTGCAGCGAGACAATGGTGGTGATCCATGCATCCGGGGCCTTCCTTGTGGAAGAATGGATTGACCACCCTAATATAATCGCAGTTCTCTTTGCTGGTCTTCCTGGGCAGGAAAGTGGAAACTCCCTAGTTGACGTACTTTATGGTGATGTCAACCCCAATGGCAAGCTGCAAGTTTGATTACTGCTTCGCTGAGAGCGGTCTTACTGCGTACAAGTCCGATAAGGAGCTCCGATCGCAGTCATTCATCAACTGGATTGGAGAGGACAGGTATAACAAGCTCGCCAAGTGGAATGTAGCTAAGAAACGCGAGGATTACGGAAGCGATGTGATGTACTGGTCTAACGCCCCAGTTCCTCAGATCGATTTCACGGAGAAACTTTTCATTGACTATCGGCACTTCGACGAGCACAACATCGAACCCCGGTTTGAATTTGGATTCGGGTTGAGTTACACCACCTTCGAATTTAGAGGATTGCAGATTCAGTCACTATCAAATGAAAATACGACGGCCGCCGCTTGCGCCACAAGCTCGCCACCACCTACACCTGTCAACCCTACGGTTTGTGCTGCTACTCCTCTCAGCGCTTCAGACCATCTTTTCCCGACGGACATTCACTCCATTGCCAACTACGTTTACCCGTATCTCCTGCTAAACAGGACGGTACCAACACCAATTCCTTCGCCTACTGCAACTGTGAACCCAGTGACCTCCAGCCCCGAAGGGGGCGGTCCCAGACTATGGGACATTGTCTACGAAGTCAGGGCAACTGTTACAAACATAGGGTCTGTGAAGGGCCAGGAAGTTGCTCAGCTATATCTGAATCTAGGGAACGGCAGTCCCAAGCGCCAGCTTCCTGGATTTAGCAAGGTGATGGTGGAACCAGGCCAATCACAGGAGCCCATATTTGAGCTCAGACGCAGAGATGTGTCCATTTGGAGTGTAGAAGCCCAGCAGTGGATTGAGGTGACCAGTCTCGGTACTGAGGTCGAAGTATTTGTGGGCTCAAGTTCTCGAGATTTACCACTAACAGGCCATCTTTAAGATGAGCTATTTCCAGGTGCGAACCGGAGACAAGCCATTGACTGGCTACGCTTAGGACGCTTCTCATATATACTTCGTTTCCTACAATCCTTATTTTCTATACATATAGTTTACCTTATCTTTTACTAGATGTTCAAACACGTCTCGGATACCAGACGTAGAAATTTTTACCGACAGAAAATGGGCGATAAGATGCAGCTAGAACCTGCAATGGCCGTCTGGTGTGAGCCATAGTAGGAGTCATAAAGCAAAATTCAGGCGTCAGGCCTCCTGGCAACACGCCGAATTTTGGCCCGTAAAAGAGTCACGTATCCATCTTCGCAGACTATCGCAGATCGTCATTGTCAGTGAGAAAACTGCTGATTGGTTCAATGTGTCGATGGATAACTTTTCTAGAGCATATCAGCCATAATCTCGGGTACTATTCGGCAGGATACCTCCAAATGGGACTATTTGAGAAGAATCTAATAATAATCATGAATTTTCTGTATTAATTAGGTCTCGGGAGTTAATAGCTATTATTATTATTATATATTTTTTATTTATTAACACGCCCAGTCCAGTCCATCTACGAGCGCTGAACAGCCGGTACCGGCATGGATGCCACCGTTGCTGCCACCTCAGTCGATGCAGGTTCGACTGTTGGTGCCAGTTCGGGCGTTTCAGTTTGGCCAGTTTTCGGATCCCTCTTCTCCGTGGCGCTCTCGGTGATATCTTTCTCTCCTGATGCTTCCTCATCTGTCTTGGCAGGCTTCTTCTCGAATTGCGACTGGTAGTTCGAGTCATTTGGCACGAACAGGGCCAGTGCAAACGTGGCGATGGAGAATGCAAGACCGCACCAAAATGCTGCTTGAAGTGCAGCAATGAGTGAGTTCTGAAGGGCATCTTTCTGAGCCATCGTCAGAGTCGTATCACTCAGAGCAGTGTTGATGCTGATTTTCGACCCAAATAGGCCCGACCGGGCCAATTTGTGGTTTGCGACCCCGGTATAAATGGCAGTGGACAAAATTCCTCCAAGTGCAGCCCCCAAGGTACGACTGTAAGTAATAAATGCGGTGACCACCAGCTTGCGTAAGATCGCATCCCCTGTTACCGTCAATTGTGCGCTGAGCATTGACGGTTGGAGCGACAGACCGAATCCCACCCCGATGAAGATAAGGTACCCGATCTGGCGTCCGAGATTTGTGTGAGCATCAAAAGTAGTGATGAGACCAGACCCTATCGATAGAAAAAGGCCCCCTAGAATGATGAGCGGTTTCATAATCCCCTTTTTGGATCCTAGGAATCCGCTAATAATTGATGCGGGCAGAGTGGCAAGGATAATCGGTAGCAAGTGAACACCAGCTGAGAGTGAGGATTTGCCCAGTACAATTTCAAAATAGATTGCAACGTACATGAGGACAGCAAAAAAGCACACTGAGGCGAATGTTACGCACATACAGGGCAAAATTACTCCTCTGATAGCAATCCACTCGCGGGGCAGGAGTGGAAGTGAAGTACGATCGAGGCCCTTCCGGCAGAAAATATCGTACGCAAATCCAGCAATCACTGTGATTCCACCAATAACAATGAGGCAAACCACACTCGCTGATTTCCATGGGTAGTCATTGCCTCCCAATGACATGCCTACAAGAAGAAGAACCCATGAAAACGACAGAATCACTGCGCCGAAAACGTCAATTGATTTGCAAAAAACTCTTAGGCAACTGGGCCAGTCTTTCCAGTTAATATCGCCTAGCAGATTGCTGTGGGACTTTGGCGGCCGATACACAAATGCCATCGCCGCGAAAGCAAGGCCCCCGAAGGGCAAATTGATATAGAAACACCATCGCCACGTCAAGGAATGCGAGTTCGTAAACGCACCTCCGATGAGGGGACCAACCACTGCCGCTGGCACAATCGCAAGGGTCAAGATCGAAATCATGATCCCTCGTTTTTCAACTGGGCTAATTTCAGATACTAATAGGAACGCGCCAGTCTGGAGCCCGGCGGCACCAATGCCTGTAATGACTCTGCCGACGATAAAAGCATCCATGCTTGGAGCCAGCGCGGAAACGAGGGAACCCAGTTCAAACAAAAAAATCGATGTCAGTACGCAAGCTTTGCGACCAAAAATAACGCCCAAGCGACCCCACAATAGGGCGAAGGCAGCCGATGGAAGCATGTAGGCTGATGTAGTCCAGCCAATAAGTGAAAATTCATGAAAGCTATCTTCCAGTCCTTTGATCGCAGTGGCAGCTATTGTCTGGTCAATTGCAGTTAAAAATGCACAGAATACGACAGCGATGAAGCATGAAAGCAGCTTCATGCCGGATAGATAGTACTGCTGATTGTCGTCCATCTCGAAAAACGCTCAATCTGGGTGAAATGTGAAAGTTCAGGTGCTTTGAAAGGTCTAAAAGGTGCACAATGGTGCACGCTCCTTGAGGAAGCCCATTTTTTCTGGAATTAGACTTCATTCTTATACTTTTGGCGCGTGGATTGTCTCCTGCTCGTTCGCCAGAGCTCTCGGCCGACAGTTCCAAATTGGGAAGCTATCGTGCCTCCGATGGCCAAATGTAGAAATTTCGGCCGACAAAATGGCAAGCTGATTTAAGCCCAAAAGCCGCCTACAGCGCCCCAGAGAAACGGAGGGCGGAAACAGAAGACATGAATTAGTGGTACCATGTCGAATACTGTCGAGAACGTGCCCTTTCCGCCACCTCAGCTACTACATGGATGCCATTGGCTATCAGCTATCGACTGCGTCGTGTATGATTTGAACTTTTTGGATTTATCTCCATGCAAGGCGATAGCTCGGGCGAAATTTCCTTATTCGGGTTTCTCGGCCGACAGAGATTATCTAAATCCGACAATACCTCATCGCGGATAAGCCCATTATATCATCATATCATCTAGGCATCCCTTTCGGGTGCTTTGTTTTCTCTGGTGCAGTTTACTAAGCTGCTAATCTCAAGGTGCTGATACTACGCTAATAGGGGCGCTTCTTCGCCACCTTCTCAACGCCTTAGGATGAATTCACAGCAACGCCGAGTTCGAAGAGTGGTCCTGTCGTGCTCAAATTGTAGAGATCGCAAGGTCAAATGTGATCGTGCAAAGCCAATCTGCTCGAGTTGCCTGAAATTCAAACTGGAGAACTGCGGTTACGATGACAAATTTCCTAGTGATCGGCCTACCAAAAGATCAAGAATCCAGAAGTCACCCAGCTACCAGACCATTTCCTTCAACCACTCCTATGTGAATGGCCCCAGTGGCGCCAATGGTCTGGGCAAATCCCCAGTTTCTGCATCAAAGGTTCTCAATGCAAGTCCAAAAGGGATACTGTATCCTAAACCTACGTCAGAGAGTGACATTACCGAGATGTGTTGTTCGATATCTACAGCTCCAAGCGTTTTGCCGAGCTCGAGTGGCCATACTTCAGACAGTTCTATTTCTGATGGTGCTGAATCTAGTGGTACGGGCATAGATTTGAGTGATTTCTTTACCATCAATCTCGCAAGTCTGAAAAAAAACTTTGTAGAAAAGAAGGTCCAGTTCTATGGTCCCACCAGCTGGAAGACTCTGCTATCCCAACTTCGGTATCGGTCTGATTTCGCCAAAGTTGTCGAAAAGACCCACGCGAAGTGTGCAGTGGTTCAGTCAGGTATGAACCCTGTTACAGCCACTGACATGTCCTTTGACATGGCGTCTGAAGATATTGAGACGGTGATGGAGCGTCTACGATTTGCAATGTTTTCGATGCCAATGGCAGAAGTAAAGCGAACCATTGGCAATTTCTTTTCTCGTGATTCGCCGCTCACTCGCTGTTTTGATCATGACTCCATACTTCGGGCTGCTGAAACGGTCTTGGGCAGTCGTGGATTGATGGAAGCTGAGCCAGATTCGTTGACTCTGGCTACCGTACTGCTGTGTATCTGCTTTGGCGACTCGAATCGTGAGCGGATAGTGGCGCTAGGGGGTATTGCAGAGCGGTTTATTCTTCATGGTTATTTTCGAGCTTCTTTGGGAAATGTCCAGGCGTTGCTGTTGCTGTGGGCATTCAAGCGATCACTTCATCCGAATCTCAACTTGGGCCCGGATTTAAACCCTGTGAACTGCTCGGACTGGCTATTCCAGCCACTGGCACTATTTCAGCATATTATCACTACCTTTCGGCGGACAGGATTGAACAACAGCATTGATATTGTTGCCCAAGCTGAATCCCCTCAGCTGCGCAAGACCATGAAATATATCAAGCGGTTGCTGCTCTATGAGGACTCTTGGCAATGCATGCAGCAAGGTCTGCGGACAGCGATGCATAGTGCGGACTTTGAAGCTGACGAAGACGATCTCGAAGACCCTTGGGGATATGTTTCAAAGACTAGGCTACTGAGAGTTGTTGTTAACGACATTAACGGTGATTTATCCCGGCCAGTTGATCTGGATGGTCATATTTCTGAGGTTGAGAGATACATGTATTCTAAGCCAGACTTATTCCGGAACCCAGATCTTGGTCGGATGGCCGAACACGAGATGTTTTGTCTGAATTTGCTGCTGGCCCTATATGGGATCAAGGTAGCTAAAGGGTACCGGTCAGCAAAGGCACCGGTGTTTCGGTACTGGCTCATGTCGACCATATTCTCTCGATGGATGCTCAAGACGCTTACTGATACTTTCGATGTGAGTGATAATGTTGAAGTTTCCCCTTCTATGGCCTACATTATCCCTACTCTGGAATTCTACCTCAGGACCGTTTCCCTTGCGAACTATTTGGTAATCGGCCAGTCATTGAAGGGAGAGGGCTACTGGGAGGGGGCAACAGGTGAGTGGGCCGGGGACATAGCTGCAGTGATTGCATTGCCTGAGCATAGAATCTCCCAACTTGCAAGTACTTCTGGGGCTTATGTACGGGCCCTGAAAGACACCGTGCCAATGAATTATGGACCGTCCTCGCGGATTTTCTCCGGGAATCTACTGTGTGCAATCTACCTAGTGAACAGCTTTGTAGAAGTGATGCAGAGGGATGCAATATTGCCAGTTACTAATGTGCTGTCTGATTCTGATCTCGAGATGTTTTACGGTTGGCTGTTAGGGACCCCGAGTGAGGGCCTACTACAAGCTACCTAGCGTGACTGTGAATAATTGGTGGGACTATGAATGGCAGAGTACTGGCCAGCAAATCTGATACATGCTGAATGGTGATCTTTACACGGGGTTAGATAATGGCCGCGACATATGATCTGCTCCTTCGACCTCTTCTTTCTGCTCCCGCTGCCTGGAGACCTGTAGAATCGGGTGGTCCCGCGAAAAGTTCCACGCTGGTACCTTCTCCTCAAAAAGTAAATCAAGCTCCTCGTATGTCAGGTCTTTGGTCTCAGTGAGTCTGAAAGCGGCCCAGACAAAATTCAAGAACGTCGTTCCAAACCAGATAAACCCTGTCCGCCCTTGCAAATTGGCAGCGGTTGGGTTCATCAGGTACGTTTCGCTGACATTGCAAACGAGGTAGAAGGCATAGTAAGCAATTCGAGCCAATGAAGATGTCTGGGCTCTAAGTTTGGTAGCGGATACTTCGGCACTTAGGGCAAAGGTCTGAGGGCCAATGAAGCATGAGTAGATTGCAAGCCAAATTATAGCTAGAGCTCCCTGACCCCAAGCAACTGACGGATTCTTCTTAGCCGGGTACGCCAGAATTCCAATGAGTAGTAGGTCAATTGTGAGTGCTACCAGACCAGTAATAATCAAGTTCCGTCTTCCCCATTTGGCCATCAAGACCCATGAGATGATAGTTCCTACAAATGCCAAGGCAGTCGATCCCAGATTGAGTTTGTAGACATTGTCAGGGGCCAATCCAGCCTGAGCCAGGAAGAATGTGTTGGAGTATGCCAAGACCTGACCACAGATCGCCTGCGTGCTTAACGTCACACAGGCAACTTCAGTTCTTCGGAGGTTTGTGCCTATGAAGCAGCTTTTGTAACTTGATTTAGTATCAAGGTCTTTCTCAAGGTTGTCGGTATGGACCATCATTGCAAGCTTCAAGCGCAATTCGTCTTCGCTGAGGTTCGAAGAAAGCCTGGTAAGAGATTTCTGAGCTTTTTCTAACTTGCCCTTTCTAATGAGCCACCAAGGGGAGTCCGGGGCAAAGTACGCTATGATGAAAAGTGGGACTGGCCATGCCCATTGAACCCCGAATGGGATTCGGTAAGACCACTGGGTTGCGTTTGTAACCAGTCCCTGAAGCACACCAGCAGATACGAATTGGCCAATGACCCAGCATAAATTGACAAAGGAGATGAGAAATCCTCGCAGGGCCAGAGGACACACCTCGGACGCATAAATTGACCCCATTGTGCCGAACATTCCAGACGGAATACCAAATAGGATTTCCCCCACAAGCAAAACTTCGATGGACGGGGCAAAAAAGGTTGCGAAGATAACGGCACACATCATCACTAGCCCCCCCATGATGACAATCCGATGGCCAAATTTTTCAGTGACAATACCATTGATTCCAAGGCCCATGAAGCTGCCGAGATAGTAGCCACAGCTGAGACCGTTCTGCCATGCCGTGGATATGACATACTCTTTGAGTTCGGGATGGAAAGTGCCATATTTTTGGGTAAACGAAGGGTACGCGTAGAGATTGTTCAACAAGTTGGTGTCATACCCTTCCATCACAATTGTCATTGAAATGGCAATTGCCCAGAATACAGCTTTAGGGTACTTCCTGATAGCCTCGAGGATTGACGTTGAATGCTCTACTTCAGCATCTCTTTCAGCGGCGGCCGCAATTTCGGCAGACGTCTCGCCGGGTCCACCGTTCAAGTCTTGAACCCTTAGATTGACCCCATTTTTGTCGACTCCCATTTTCCCAGCAGTCAGGCAGTACCGGCACAAGTTCGTTCAAACCACTATCACTGACTACTGTTGCTGGGCATCCCGTCCAGCCTTTATGTACCCCACACTGGCAGCTGCATTGATTGACCCCTCATGAACCGAATGGTGGGCTGAACTACGGGAAACGGTCTTCGATAAAACTGGCATTGCCGACGCGATTGGGGTAGCCGGGATATGTAGTCGAGACGATGTAGTAAAACATGGGCTGATCTTTGCGGGTTAACAAGAGAGAAACAGCCCCAGAGTACACGCTATAAATCCTAAATCGGCGGTATCCTAGTTTGTAATCCTGGCCCTGCACTGTGTAGTCCCATATCGCCCTATATCATCCCATGGTGCCCAACACCCCAACAGCCTCCAACAGCCACAACTTTGCTAGCATCATGCCCCATCGCGAACCGACGGCCCTTTGAGCCCATTAATTTTTTTGGTCCCAACCCCTTTTTCTAGCAAATTAGCCACATTCAAAAAGAGCGCCAGAATATCAGCTGTGTTTGCAAAGGCCCCAATGTATCCCAATTTCCCCGCTCTGGTCGTCGGGCCAGAATAGGCCGCGACTTTGCCCTTTCGTGGACAAGATGTGCCTCTATCCCGCGGGCAACCGATCTTTCCGAGTTCATTTAAACTGCCGTCTGATATCCCGTTTGACCCGCTTGACCCGCTTGACCCTGATCGTCGACGGCTTTGCATTATACCGGCTTTCTCATTTCTTTTCGCGCCAGTTTGACTACACACACCACCTTATGGCCCGGCGTTGTATATATATCTCACTGCCGAGCTCAGCCAAACCGATATATACAATCCGTGCTTCGAGTGAGTCTGTGTGTTGCTTGCATTTCCAATCGTAGTCGCCCGTCCGGATATTCAGCATGTTTGCTCTTCGTGAAGACTACCTCGAAAGAGTATACGCTGGCGTGATTGGAAAACTGATTGGCGTATACCTCGGGCGACCGTTTGAGCATTGGTCGCCTGAGCAGATCGAGGAGCGATTTGGGGAAATCAAGTATTACGTGAACGACAAGGTCGGAGAGCCCTTAGTAGTGACCGATGACGACGTTGCAGGGACCTTCACGTTTGTGCGGGCACTAGAAGAGCACCGGTTTAGTGCCGACATTACTGCGGAGGAGATTGGCAAGACCTGGCTCAACCACGTAATTGAGAATCGATCCATCTTTTGGTGGGGAGGCAACGGTATCTCCACTGAACACACTGCCTTTTTGAACCTCAAACGGGGGATCCCGGCTCCAAAAAGTGGTGCGATCGAGACCAATGGGGTCACAATTGCCGAGCAAATTGGGGCCCAAATCTTCATTGATGGGTGGGCGATGGTCGCACCCGGCAATCCTGCGTTGGCTGCCAAACTCGCTGAAGCGGCCGGTTCGGTCAGCCACGACGGTGAAGCCGTGTACGCAGCGAAGCTTTTGGCGGCGATGGAAGCCGAGGCATTTGTATCTAACAATGTTGACCATCTGCTAGATACTGGGCTCGAGTACATCCCGCCAGATTCAATTATTGCAGGCATGGTCGCCGATATTAGGCAATGGGCAGCCCAGGACCAGGACTGGAGAGTCACTCGCAAACGCATTGAAGACAACTATGGCTATCACAAGTACCGGGGTATCTGCCATGTGATGCCCAACCATGGGCTCATCATCATGTCACTTATATACGGAGGCCACAGTTTCAAAGAAGCGCTGCGGATTGTGAATACCTGTGGCTGGGACACTGACTGCAATGGGGGCAATATTGGATGTCTTTTGGCCTTGATGCATGGAATGAGTGCTTTTGAGGACGCAGAGGAGGCTGGTTTAGACTTTAGAGGACCAATTGCAGACCGTGCCCTGATTTCCAGTGGGGACGGTGGTTACTCCATCAACAGTGGAACCCGAATTGCGTACGATTTAACAAATGCTGGCCGTCAATTGGCGGGAGCACTACCTTTGAAACCCCCGAAAGGCGGGGCACAATTCCATTTCAGTCTTCCAGGCGGAGTTCAAGGGTTCCAATTATCGCAGCCAGGTACTCACAAACCTACTGCAAGACTGTTTCAGGGTCTGAGGGGGGGCACCTCCCTGACTGACCCCACGTCGGCGCTGGCAATCGAAATCGAAACGACTTCCCGCGCCGAGGTTCTCACCGAGTCATTCACTCCGCCAAGTATCGTGGACATGAAAACTTACGACCTAATGGCGTCGCCGTTAGTGTTTTCTGGCCAAACTGTCAGAGCTACAATCATCTCTGAATCGAACCAAAGGGCGATTGTTGGTTTCCATGTAAAAGTTTACGACTCCAGTGGCGAACTGGTCCCCCACGACGGGCCGTCAGTGCCTATTGAATGCGGCCAGGAGCTGGAATTGGAATGGAAAATCCCAGAATTTGATGCCCAACCTATCCAGAAATTGGGAATTGTTATTAATGGCGCAACTGGTAAGTTCTGGCTCGATAAATTATGGTGGAAGGGAGCTCCAGATACTACAATTAGGCATCCATCCACTGCCAGAAACCAGTTTTGGGGACGTGCGTTCGTCAAGGGCGCTTCCGTATTACTTGATTCTATACCTGGTCAGATTTACGCTGCCCAAGATTCGGGAGAGGGAATTGTCTACACTGGTACGAGAGATTGGACTGATTACAAAGTAATTGCGTCAGAATTTTCGCCCAAACTGGGTAACTTTACGGGTGTGGTTTTCCGGGCCCAAGCACTCAATAGGTACTATGCATTGATCTTTAAGGCGCCTAATGAAGTTCAACTAGTCAAGGCAAGAGACGATAAGCGCATTGTTCTCGCAGAAGCAGTTATGGAGTGGAGTTTCGAGGACTCCTATAGCGTGGATGTGCAGGTCGAGGGCACCATTCTCAGGGCGGCTGTAGAGAATGGGCCAAGTCTCACTGCCGAAGATGCGGAGTATAGTGGCGGGGGAGTAGGGATCGCCACTGTGGGTGGTGTCTCCGTTCGACAGTTTAAAATCGTGCCTATTACATGAACAGAGATGATTGAGTTAACCTTTATTGCTGCGCCGGATGCGATTGGTTGCAATTGTTGTTCGTTGTTTTTTTGGATGCGGTCGCTCATGTTCTACTGATATGATAAGGTGAACCCGCTTGATCATCATGTAGATCGTGTAGGGCTCACGCGAACTGTTGAGAGGGTTTCCAACCCTCTCAATTCCACGTGACCCTTTCCGTGACTAACTGTTGAGGCTGGTTGCGTAGTCCTACGGCTGAAACAAATACCTGCGAATGCTAAACTAGTCAGCCAATGATTCTAACTACTCACTAGTAGATATTTCACCACGTATCACCTGGAGTTATAACCAAACAATGTAAAGAAGAACCAAATTGGGAAGAGTCTTTTTATACTGGAGAACGTACCAGTGGAACTCAAGCCGTATACTTCCAGATCGAACAGGTATCCCTGTCAAATACAATTATGCGAGATAACTACCTTACACAGTACATGTCACGAGGTAATTTGACGAAGAAGACGAGGAAGAAGGAGGAAATAACAATTGCTCTCAACAGCCAGAAGGGTGATTCCGTTTCACACAGGACGTTGATGAGACAGTGGAGCCAACGGTAATTGACTTTCAGTCTATGTCATGGGGCATGCTAGTATTCACGCGTGTGACTAGATAGCCAGAACACGGTACGGTTTTGATAATGACGTTGAGACAACCGAGCTCCTGTCTGCTTTAGCATTCTATCGCACTTGCTCCAAAATGCTTCAGTCAAAACGCCTTTCTGGATATAATTGACTGAACTTCTGTGGAAGAAATAACGCATGTCTCCAGTAGGATACAGTTTCGTATTTATCCACAGTAACTCGCTACGGATTGCAGTGACGAGGACACACTCCCAGACGCGCTAGATATTCCGCGATGCTAACTGCTCCCGATCGTCGATCTCGGAAAGGGATGGAAAACAGTGTGGAGTTTGAGGCTACGACTTTCCGGTAAGTTATCGCCTTGGCATACATGCTTAACGAATTACTCGTCGCGCGGTTCCATCCTTCCAACCGGTATAATCTACGTACTCCTACATATGTACCGACGGATAGGCCGAAAACCTAAGCGTAAACGACCAACTCTTTGTGACATGGCGACGGCGGGAATAGAGTACGTCCTGGATTAAGGTGCAGCTCGGGTCGCGCTCTCGTATCACGAAGAAGGGTTTTGGTAGGCATCTGAATCATTGAATTGCATGATGACGGTGGGGTTCCGTCGGTGCGCAATCATTACCGAGTAATGTTTGAACTTACAACTACGGCGAAGTACGTACAGCCGGAGGAGCCATTATTACTGTCAGCTTCAATTGGGAGCGTATTCAGGAAGGTTCGCGAGGATGGGACGACCCCAGATTTTGATGCGCGAATACTAATCGACTGGCTGCGGATAGGTTTTGTAAAGGCGGTATGCTGCAATAGCAACGGGCGACTTGTCGCCGAACATCCGCGAGAAGCTGCATGAGAGCTGAGGACAGAGGACATACTGTCTTTCCCGATGATGGATGCTATGTTCTGACCCTCCAATTCAAACCACGCTGCGCACCCGTTCTTTACCTATAGGTTATAGTTGGGTGCAATTAGACCTGCTGTAAAAGTGAGCAGCTGAGTGGAGACACATGAATCGATAGTAGTAGCAGAGACTTGCCGTAATTAGCAAGTGTTCCAGTCTACATCCAATATTAGAAATGCTATCGCCGGTGACGAGCATCTAGTGATTAGAGATAGTTACTACGAAGACTGTGGTTTCCCCCAACTGCCACTTTCTGGCAGGGGATTTTTCCTAAAGAATTCAAAAAAGGTGTCTGAATTTCGAAGAGCTGGGAATCGCAAATGGTTCACGGTACCAGTTGAGAGAGCACAGCTACCTTGACAATTGGGGTCACATGATGCAGTGTCATTTGACGATAGCACCTGGGTGGTCAAGTCATCAATCACCACAAACGACTGGGGCAAGCTGGGGTATCGTTTACTAAGGTCCTGGTAAAAGTAGAGTCCTGTGGTGCAAGTTCCAATAATATCGCAGTGGTTATGCACATCCTGTGTGGGTGTCCCGACAGTAGGATGAGGTTCTTGGGTGCAAGGGTCCAACGAATCCCGATAGGGATCGGGCGCAGAGTAGACACTCACCGAGGCGATCCCCTCAGTGTTAAGGCCATACTCTAGAGCCATTGAGGCTCCATTAGACCACCCTGACATGAAGACTCGGCGCTCGTCTACCGCTACCTTGGACTTGGCCAGCACAATCGACTTGTCTATAAAGTCGACGTCTGAATTGAGCGTGGGAGAGCTTCGGTCGAGATTTCGGTACCAGTTGTCCCACCCGAGACCTTCATTGTCAGGCACTGGATAAGCATGCAGCGTATTTCGGCCCATTGGAAGCAAATAGCTGAATCCTTTTCTCGTTGGGTCGTCAGTATTGAGGGATTCGGAATTCTTGGCACCCTCCCACCCTGTTAGTGGCCACGATATCCATGGCGCCACCAAGGAAGGGTGGAGCCAGACAACTAATGGAAGTGGCTTGTCAGCAGTAGAATCAGGGTTAGCATACAAACACAGCTGTCGTTTGACGCCTTGGTTGTCAATAAGGCTAAGAACTTCACCAGAGCAGATGTTGATTAGTGCAGTCAGGCCATCGGGAGAAATGAGGTCATTAACTACAGTCGCAGGAGGGTCTCCGTACTGTGTACAATTTGTACCAGTCTGTACGGTAGTTACTGCTGACAATGGATAGCCACCCGAGATAACGTCACCAACTTGAGGAATACAAATGTTCGGCAATTGCTGCCCCTCGGAAGCCGGGGCAGAGTGAACGGTCTGCCACAACAGAGTTGTAGCAAGTGTCAACAGAATTGACCGAACTGCAGCCATGGTTCTAACTAAGGATCTTCCACACCTGATTTACCTTGCAAGCTCTCTGTCTTATTGCAGGTCACTTTTAGAGTGCTGAAGCATTCGAGAAACTGCACTCTTACCACTCTTTTATACCCCACTTCGCCTCGGGCCCGTTTCAGTCGCCATTGATGCCGCTCTTGGTACAGTCGCTCTGGTGGCGGCCACATTCTTCAGAAGACGATCTCAACATTGGAGTGCAAGCCAATACTGTGAGCCGATCTGGCATCGAGAATCAGATACCAGACATTGAGTACCAGGGAAAGATCCGGGAGTGTATGAAAAGGAACTGTACTGAATGGGTCTACAATGTGCTTCCAAGCTAGAGTTAATTGTTAAGGGGGGAACTAGAGTCACTGTCTTTGGCTCGGATCGTGGGATGAGGGGTAAATCACAGGCGATCGGCCTCGGCTAGTCGAATAATAGAGCCGTCTAATCGAGCCACTAACACCGGCAATTACTTGTACCTGAGTGCCATGTGTTCGTGCTGGGAATGAGATACTATCCGCCCAACCGGTTAGCTGACAGGCGACCCGCGGTACCCCGCATTTTATGCGTCAGCTGAGTCCTGACAGGTACACAAGGTAAGGGTCAATGCATAATGTCTCACATAGTGCATAAAATATACTAAAACGGTAATAGAAAAAGTTCCAGACACTGAATATGGTGAAAAACTATGGCTGAGAGTGACGAGAGGGCATCACCGAGGGAGGCTCAAGGCCCACTCCGTTGCTGACAGATATCGGGCACAGTCGCAGACGGCACCGATAATGCATATGAGACATATACATCTTATGTGGGCGTGCTGGTGGAGCGATTGCCGAACTCTCTCCTCAGATGTGAAGCAATATGTGATAAAGCGCGAACTCAAACTGAGTGGCCAACCCGCGGCTGTAACTGTTATTGAAATTGTAAAATCTATCAACGTTCGCCATTATTGCCCGTCTCGGCAAAGAAGCGGGAAAGTCAAAGGCGTAGCCTATCGATTTGTGACAACACGAACCAGTTTCTGGGAATCATACATCGAGCCAGATCCATTGTCTGACCCGCTATGGATGGTTCTGGGCCAGCACAGAGTGCTTGCTGATGTTGTGAACTTGGCGATACGGATACTATATGATACCGCCGTTACCGCTGACAGCATGAGCTCTATAACGGGGTATAAGTTCAGTGCCGCTGGATCACCCTGTTCTAGCTCTTAAAATCGATATATTCAGCGCATTTCCTGCTCATTTGGTGCACTGCTTTCCCCCCTCTTCAGATATCACAGCTGAATGCCTCGGAAGAATATTCTACTCCCTGGAACTATCTCAATTCCACATCGACCGACTCATGTGAGAGATTGTTTCTTTTTGTTCATGCTATTTTTCGGGCAGCCTCAAACCAGCCAGGGGCCAGGAAAACGGTTTTTTCACAACGCCTGATTTATGTGGTGTAGTCCATACCTCGTTCGTTGGCACTCGTTTTTTTTGGTAGGAAGTCGAAGAACAGCTACACGGTCCTGAGAGTGGGGTATCGCATCCCCCGAAGTGGCCTCACCTTTGCCTTGACAAATGAGTTACAAGGAGGTGCCGGTCGTGGTCTGTATTTGCAGTTGGACGGGGTGCCTCCAATTAGAGGGATCTTTGTCTGTCTTTGGCGAGATGACCCCAGCTGTGTGGCCACCGGAGCCTAAACGAAATCATATGCCTAGGCATTGTGCAACTGATTGAAACTTCCTGTGCTGTTGAGCACAGGAACTGAAAAAAATGCCCTCACCGTTGCATGGCCGGCAAGCGCCCGAGAAATAAAATTGCGTAATTTGGAGGCTTCGACGACGTTAGGAGGGCCCATCGATTCCTGGTTATGGACGAACCAGTCCATCTACTGCTACACGGAATCGCCTGCCGCTACAGCTATGGGTCAGATATTTGTTCATTGCAACCGAGCTCTGTCTGACAAGGACCGCTGAAGTGGGGAAATCACTGGCGGATCATCATGTTTCGCTCGCTTGTTCGAAAGCGTAGACCTTCCGCACCAGGAGACAGGTCGTGCCGTATCTCACAGATGATGCTCAGAACTGCAACCTGGAGGACGCATACAGCATGTTTGAAATTGGAAACGCATTCTTGGATACAATCAGAAATGATTTGAGAATCGTGTTCATTGAAGCCCAAAGTCTCGGATTCTTAATCGCACATGCAACGTATAGTCTCACACCAGGTAGCATTGGTCGCAGTGCTCAGTTCTGGATCTCATCAGTGCAGACTGGTGCCTGCGACCGGGGCCATATCGAGACTGTAAAGATATCGTGGGCGCCTTGTCTACTCGCTTTTCCTTACCCCGCGTTGTCGTGTCAGGTGCGGTCCGAGGGCAGAATCCCTTTTGAGTTTTTCTGCCGGGAAGGGGCATCTCCTTGACGACCCCCCCACTTTTTAAAGCTCACTGTCCGGAGTGTTGTACGTTCACAATGTGCCCAAGTGCCCAAACAGGGTATACTGCATACTCTGTGTATATTTCGGCAGCGCCCTGGTTCTATGGTTTCTTCATGATCGGCTGTCGAACTGCACGTTCTGCAACCCTTTCACCTGGGCTCAAGTTGAGGTAATCAGCAACCGAGCGGCGGGGCCATCAGTGGTACCTGTGATGCGATGACATTGTCCAAAATAGCTGAACCAATTGCTGCAGAACGTGAAAGTTATATCTACTGGCCACAAACTCTCATTCGTATGGACAGGGGAAGATTTTGACGTAAGATTTTGAGTCATCATACCGCGATTTGTATTCATCTATTGTTGCTCCAATTATGAATTGTCACTATGTGCAAGCTGTCAGGCCGTTGGTCGTCATTTCCCGGTAGGCGTCGTACCCCTGCCCAGTAGTTGCAAAGACTTCGGCAAGCTGCTGCTCAATGGGATGCTCATTATTGGCTTGCAATTGAGCTGGCGATCGCTGCAACCTCCTCACTTGTTGGACGGTGTTTTCGGGGTTGGAGATGAATCCATTTATCGGATGAGGGTGTTACCTGCTCATGCCTACTGCAGCTAACAACCGTCGAGCGTTGGGATGTACTACCAAGTTGACCGGTTGAGACGATAATTCTTGAAAAATTCCCAATACAGAGTACAAACTCAGAGCCCAGAGGCATCTGCGCTAATTATACAACAAATCCAGCAGCTTTCTCTTGAGAGTCCTAGTATCTTTCACTTCCTCGATCTCTTGTTGCCAATCCCTTTGCCCACCGAATTCCATTTCTTTCAACCGTACCCAGTGAGTCTTGTTATGCCACTTGAACCCGAAAAACAGGATGAAGAAGGTTGGTACAGTGATATACGAAGAGACAAAGAGCTTGTAATTGAATGGCTTCTCAAATGCAGTAAACCCTTGAATCAATAACAAGAAGACGAAAAATGCCATAACCAGACCATAGAACCAGGTAGGCCCCGCTGCTCGAAACGGGAATTTCGCAGGACTGATTCCCTGCTTCACTGCGGCCAGCCGAATACGAATGTGCGTTAACACAATGCACGACCACGCAATATAAGCAGCGGTGCCTCCTACAGTCAGAAGATACTGGAATACTTCTCCTGCAGAGACTTTAAGGTTCAGAAGCGCTAAAAACCCGAACAGGTTGGACAGGATAATTGCCCTGAATGGAACTCCCCGTCTAGTGGTAGCAGCAAAGAACTGAGGGGCGCGGCCCTTAAGAGCCATCGAATGAAGGGTGCGAGATTGTACGTAGACGGCACCATTACCTGCAGACAAGAATGCCACCACGGTAAGGGAATTGACCAAGTGACCCGCGCTCTCCCATCCGGCGAGCTGGAATCCAATTGTGAAGGGGGAAGTGGCTGTGACGGACGAGGCATTAAGCAACTCTGGAGCATTCGACGGACAAATGAGACCCTGGAAGAAGGCGATTCCTACAAACACAAACAAAATTCTCCAAACAATTGCATTCACGGCCCTTGGGACGTCTCGGCGCGGATTTCTCGATTCTCCTGCGGCAAGTGATATCACCTCGGTGCCTACGTAGTAGGCTGCGGCCATAACAAAGACTTGCCCAAACCCATTGATGCCATTAATGATTGGACCAGTTGGACGTTTCCAGTACCGAAATCCAACGTACCCCTTCCCAAATGCTCCAACATTGGACAAAATGGAGATGAAGAACAACACGACCAGCGATACAAACTTGATGATTCCAAAAATGTATTCGGTTTCTCCGTACATACCGACACCTAGGGTGGTGAGCACCGAGAAGAACGCCCAAAATATGAGATACCAAGCGTATACCGGCATCTTATCCGTGGGGACCCAATATTGAAGAACAAGGGCCGCTGTATTCCATTCAGATGCGAGGAACACGGACCACATGATATAATAAAGCCAGGCCATGGCAAAGCTCAGAGCAGGGTCCACCTGCTGGGAGACAATCTCAACAAACCCTCCCGCAATTGGAAAGAGAGTCGTCATTTCGCCAACACTCTGCATCAGGGCCCATACGAAGAAGCCCAGAATCCCGAATCCTAACAAATTGCCCAGTGGTCCTGCCAGAGCTAGAGTAAACCCGAGTCCATAGAAAGCTGCTGGCCCAATGATTGACCCCAACGCGATCATCAAGAAGTGCCTTCCCTTTAGGCCCCGGCGCAAACCATTTTCCAACTCATTGCTCACTCCGTCATCCTTAACTTCTTCGACTTCCGGGACAACAGAACCCTCTTTGCTACTCATTGTACAGAGCAGTACTATAGCGTGTGTCCAGTCTCGCTGGCTATTATATATATCGATTGCTTCAAGTTGCCACGCTTTTAAATAGCGATAGTATCGCAAGCACTTCAACAGAGGGAGTTCGAGATCTGCTCAAACGGAGCGATACCGGAGAACACCCTTGGCTCTACAGAGCTAAATACTGTCCCGAGCCCATATTTTCTGTGAGTACTGCGTTAAAGTCGCAGCTGAATGCATCTCCCATGCATATTTCCTACAGATCTGCAGTGAATTTCCTCCCTTGGTTCTCCATCGCAGCAGACACAGAATCACGACAGGAACTCCCGTGTTGCGTAATCGGTTGGAAGAGGCTGGATGTGAGGGACATGTTATTAGCAGAAGGTGCATTTACAGACCACTACTCAATCAATATATTTAATACAGAAATTTGGGCCGTTTTCACGTTCAGTTGTATAACAAGTCTAACAGCTTCCTCTTAAATGATCGTGTATCCTTCACCTCCTCAATTTCATAGAGCCATTCCCGCCGGCCGCCAAAATCCATTTCCTCCAATCTAACCCACCTGGTATTGTTATACCACTTGAATCCAAAAAATAGAATGAAGAATGTTGGGATCGTGATGTAGGACGAGATAAAAAGTTTGTAATTGAATGGATTCTCGAATGCAGTGAAGCCTTGGATCAGCAACAAGAAGATAAAGAACCCCAAGACAATGACATAAAACCACGTCGGTCCCACTCCTCGGAATGGAAACGTATCGATACTGATCCCCTGTTTCTTCGCTGCCAGTCGAATTCGGATATGAGCGAGGACAATGGACGCCCAAGCAATATAAGCGGCAGTGCCCCCGACCGTGGTGAAGTATTGAAACACTGATCCCGCAGCAACTTTGAGATTCATAAGCGCCAGGAACCCAAACAGATTTGACAGTAGAATTGCTCGATATGGAACCCCTCGCTTAGTCGTAGCAGCAAAGAACTTCGGGGCACGGCCTTTGAGGGCCATAGAGTGAAGGGTGCGGGACTGGACATACACAACACCATTTCCTGCTGAAAAGAATGCCACTAAAGTTAACGCATTGACCAAGTGGCCCGCCGTATGCCAACCAGCTAGCTGGAATCCAATTGTAAAAGGCGAAGTGGCAGTCACAGACGTGGCACTTAGCAACAGCGGAGAATCGGATGGGCAAATAAGGCCCTGGAAGAAAGCCATTCCGACAAAAACAAACAGTATTCGCCACACAATTGAATTGACTGCTCTGGGAACATCCCGTCGAGGGTTTTTCGATTCACCCGCTGCTAGGGACACGATTTCAGTACCAACGTAATAGGCCGCTGCAATTACAAACACTTGCCCGAAGCCATTGATGCCGTTAATGATTGGACCAGTCGGGTGCTTCCAATAACGGAATCCTACATACCCCTTACCAAACGCACCGACGTTGGAGAGGATAGAGATAAAGAAGAGAATGACTAATGACGCAAATTTGACAATTCCGAAGACGTACTCTGCTTCCCCATACACTCCGACTCCCAAAGTGGTGAGAACTGAAAAGAACACCCAGAAAAGTAGGAACCATGCATAGATCGGCACCTTTTCGGTGGGAATCCAGTACTGAAGAACCAAAGTTGCAGTATTCCAATCGGCAGCAAGAAAAACTGACCACATGATGTAGTACAACCAAGCCATGGCGAAACTCAAAGCTGGATCTACCTGACGAGAGACGATTTCCACAAATCCCCCAGCAATTGGGAACAGAGCAGTCATCTCACCAACACTCTGCATCAGGGCCCATACGAAAAAACCCAAAACCGAAAAGCCCAGCAGGGTACCTAATGGGCCTGCCAATGCAAGAGTGAAACCTAGGCCAAAGTAGCATCCCGGACCAATGATTGAACCCAACGCGATCATCAAGAAGTGCCTTCCCTTTAGACCCCGACGAAGGCCGTCGTCGAGAACATTGCCGCTGACATCCCGTTGGACTTCTTCCACATCCACCACGATGGATCCGTCTTTACTGCTCATCGATAGCCTAAGAACAACGGCAAGAGTCAAGCTAGTGATCTGAAGGGACCACGAGTAGCTATATAGCCACCTTTGATTTTTAGTATCGGCCCCCCACTATTCGGTGAGTTGACATTGCAAGCGGTCTATAGCACGTCATTGGCCCTTCGGGTGGGATTGGTCGTCGAATGTGTGCAGGTGCCCACCAGTACCGACGGCGAAGTGTGTACCTCTGTTCACAAGCTAACTAGAAATATCTCGGACTCGTGCATTAAAGTTGCATGTAACGCGTATTTATGCACTTATCATGCACAGCCCCAAGGTTTTCGTCCCTTTCGGTCCGTCTCGCTGCCGAGTACATGGTATCACGACATTTGGCGTCTCATCTACAAATATCCCGCACCGCGCAACGAATTAGCAAAAGGTTTTTAGTAGCTCTCGAGGTGGTTGGACTGAAGTGAAATAATAATGCTAAGTGGGGTAATGGACGCTATCATTTAGGCACAGGTGGAAATAGTGATGCTGCAGCTCGGGCATGCCATTTTTGAATTGGTCCGCTGCCAGCCCCAATAAATTTCAGTTGACTTATTTCTACGGAATAAAATGCCACCTCAAGTCTCGATCTCCTTCAAAAGACGGGTCTTTGAGAAATGACTGGTCAGGCGGAACCCCGATGGCTTCCTCTCGTCGCCGATTCTCTACCTTTAAGTGATACCACAGACCTACCGATGTGACTAGCGATAGTACCACAAACGCGAGCGCGAACCCATGACCCAGAGGATACTTCGGTGCTTCATTTGGTCGGTATAACTGGCATCCCACTACAGCGGCAATATCGCCAATTGAAATCTGCATAGCGGTAGCGACGCTCCGCTTCACCTGGCCAGACACATTTGATGAAATCCAAGTAAAGATGATTGCTGCAGCTGGAAATATTCCGGCACATACGAAAAAAGTGCCGAGGTACTGAATTGCCACCGCATGATCTGACAGTAACAAAATGTACCCTAATATTGCAACTGCGCAGCTGACGAAGATGAAAGGACCCCGAGTGTTGTACTTTTCAGATAGCAACGCCACGCCGACCGAGAGCACCATTGCTAGGGCATAAGGGGGGACAGTCAACAACTGTGCTTTAGCTGCTGAGTATCCAAGGTTGGAGATGATTGTCGGCAAGAATAGGGTCACAGTATACAGAGGCATTGCTTGGCCCATCCAAGCCACAGTGTAAAGATAGACTTTAATGTCTTTGAACGCGCCCCTCACCTCAGACCAGGACCATGCTTCTTCTCGAAGTGCATCATTATCCTCTGAAAGAACACTCACCAGGACCTGCTTTTCACGCTTGTTCAAAAACTTGGCGTCCGCTGGGAACTCCTGAATGAGGAAATATCCTCCAATTGCAACAACCACGGTAGCAATTCCTTCGATTGCAAAGATCCAAAACCATCCACTTTTGCCTGCCACACCGCGCATATGGCCAATCCCGAACGCTAGAATGCCACCAAAAGCCCCAGCCAGTGAGGTGGACGTATAAAAGAGAGTGACTCTCCTAACCAGATCTTTGCGCCCATACCACATTGACAGATAGAATATTGCACCCGGGAAGACCCCTGCCTCGGCTGCCCCCAAGAAGAATCTTGCTGCGAGTAAACCTCCAAAGTTAGTACTCAATGACATCAACGTTGCCACCACCCCCCATGCCACCATCAACGTCGGCAGCCAGATTCTAGGCGACGTGAGCTTGAGGGCAATGTTGGATGGGATTTCGAACACACAGTAGCCAATGAAGAACACTGACAGGGTGACCAGGTACTGCTCCCCGGACATGTGGAGGTCTTTGGTCAAGTTTTCGAGTTTGGCATTACCAATGTTAGACCTGTCCAAGAAGGAGAGAAAAAACAGAAGAGTGATGGGAGGTAGGATCACCCAGTCTATCTTTCGAATCAATCTGCCCCTTTCAACATCGTCAATGAAATCGTCAGTACCCCCATTGGGGACGTTACTCTCTTCATGTGGAAGTAATATGACCGTCTCTGCGGCGTGTCCGGATTTCTCCAGTTCCTCTGTGGCATGGGACGCTACTTGGGTATCCCCACGAGTGCCATCAGACTGGGCATCCAGAATCGACACGGTCTCGTCTCTAGAGGATGGTCCAGATGGTGTGGACTGTGTCGGGTGTGTCATTTTGCCATTGAGTCGCCATTGCTGAAACGCTTAGTTAAATATCAACTCGCAACCTCCAATGCTAGTGCCATAAGGTGAAACGATGATCAGTGCCCATCAATTGCTTCATAACCATGGTACGTCAAGCCTGCAGCGATTGCGCCATATCGGATTTCTACGACAAATCTTTAAAACTGCGATGAGGCAAAGGACGGCGGACCTGAACAGACGAGTAAGAAGGAATTGAGGGACACAAGAGGGCACCGCACGAATAGGTGCTACGCTCGTGGTGAGTAAACCATCGGCCGTTCGATTCTCACAATAGTTCTCGACAGTGCCGACAGCTCAGAGTAGTTGCGCACCACCAAGCATGCGAATGCATGAAATCACCAATATAGCATGATGTGCAAATAAGGGCGTGATAACGGTGGAGATGGATCAATACGACAGGAACTGGCGGGGGCCGACGTGCAAGTCAGGCAGAAGTTGCGGTTGGTGAGACATAGATCAGAAAACCAATATATATACTAAGAGCAGCAAAGCCAGGGCCGCTTTGGTCTTGAATGTATCCACCGAAATCATATCTAACTGGCAATTGCCCCTCCCATTAACTGAGTGCTCAAGCAGGCAGGCACCTGCTACTCCGCCCGAGATACACACAGAGAACCAGAATCGGCTTACTTTTCGGACTAGCCCAGTGGGCGACTAGAAACAGTGCGAATCCCTAAGTCACAGACTGTGAGTGTAGCACCCAAGTACCCAAGTACCCAAATACCCTAACTGTAGCATACTCAAATAAAGCATACTACAGTGACACACTCACCTCACTTACCTGAGTGCGATACGCGCCGCTTGTATACCTTAGTTACCTGTTGGGAGCAGACGCCCCCAGTTGATGCTAGCCATCTCCGGGTCGACTTGCCGGGGCGCTTATCCGGTCCCGTCCGGATCGACTTGCCGGCCGTGGAGTCTCGGCAATGGGAGTGGGGGAGAGTGAGGAGTTCGAAACAGTCCGGAGAGAGTAGCGCCTCCAAAACAGATTCTGAAGGACAACAGGTGCTACGAGCCACCATCACTATGGTGGGAGTAGCTATGGTAGTGAAGGACCTCAGAGCTTGGGTAATACCGGGGATGAGTTCCCTCTCCTGCCGTTCCCTTCGAGATCCTGAACTCAGAGTCAGGAGCTATAGAGCAGTAGTTTATTACCTAATTTTGTTTAAGCTTGCGACGACAAGCGCATGTTGACCGTTCCAAATGTCCACTTCCGGGCCAGTTACCGGATCAACCTATGACCTTAACTGATGACGACTCAGAATTTTAACAATGTGCGGTGCTAATGCGGAGGTCAGAGCACCAAGGGCGGGCGTACCTTGCAGGGGCTGCAGGCCAGATAGTCGGCGTTTATCGGCGCCGATAAAATGGGGATCATCCAGGGCCAGGAGACTCATGGAGAAGATGGCGTCGGAATAAGACGTGAGACCCCGGGTTGCAAGATCCCGGGGTCGTTCCGGGGTTGATGGATGATGATACGCTCGGATGTCAAGATTAGAAGGACATGGGCAGACAGGTTCGGGACAAGGGATGGCGTTCCGGGAGGTTGAGCCCTAGGGGGGGATATAAAGATGTGCTCAAAATCGAAACAAACTAGTCTTAGAAAAATATTACAGTCGCACCAAGGGGATACAATTCTATTTAAGGTATCTCAACTGAATAAGACAGTCTTCCAAAGCCCATTGTTCTTAATTAATTGGTCTGCAATGTCGACCCCAGCTCAAACTGGCATTGCGCCCAGCATTGCCGCTCTGACTGAAGTCGATACTGAAACTGGCCCTGAACTTGAACGATTTTCGACCCACATCGAACCGGCACGATCACGGGAATCAGTGGACTTTATTTTCGAAACTGACGATCACGAGGCAATTGAGCGGTACCGTAGCCATACTGACCCGGCCCACCCAGAAACAAACGCGCAAGACCCCTGGCAGTACCATTTCGATGTTGACACAGGCAAGCGAATTGTTTTCTTTGTAGATCAGGACCGTGGAGATCCCCGCAATTGGTCAAAGGGTAAAAAATGGACAATCACAATGGCGTTAGGATTACTCTGTTTCCTGGTAGCATTTGCATCCGCTGTCGTCACTGGCGACATCGAGGGCCCCATGGAGTATTTTCATGTATCACAGGAGGTGATCATTCTCACGGTGACGTTATTTGTGGTTGGGTTTGGTGTTGGTCCATTAGTGTTTGCACCTGCCTCGGAAGAGTTTGGCCGCAGAATTGTATATGCAGTCACTATTGGTGTCGCAATAATTTTCATTATCCCTTGTGCAGTGGCCAAGAATATCGGAACCCTGCTGGTGTGCCGACTAATCGACGGAATCGCTTTTTCAGCCCCAATGACCCTCATTGGCGGCTCGCTCGCAGATATGTGGGTGAACGAAGAGAGGGGAATTGCCATGTCTATTTTCTCGGCTGCTCCATTCCTGGGTCCCTCTGTTGGCCCTCTCGTGGGTGGTTTCATAGGCGACAATGCCGACTGGAGGTGGATTTACTATACTACCCTCATCTTTGCCGGTGTCGTCTATGTCGTGGTACTTCTAATCCCTGAGACCCATCACAACACCATCCTCCATTCTCGAGCGGCCCACCTTCGCAAACTGACTGGGGATGAAACCTACTGCACCGCCCGGGAGCTTAACCCAATCAAGTTTGGCGACATGGCTCGGACATCACTGCTGAGGCCCGGGAAGCTGCTGAAGGAGATTATTGTGTTTCTCGTTACGATATACATGTCCGTCATCTACGGCCTTCTGTACATGTTCTTCTTTGCCTACCCCGTGGTTTTCTCGGAGGGCAAGCAGTGGCCTGCTTGGAAGACCGGGCTGATGTTCATTCCAGTGGTAGTAGGATGCCTGATTTCTACGGCCGTGTCCCCATTTGTCAATCAAGATTATGTGAAGCGAGCGAAGCGGTATACTGATATGGGCGAGGTCCCCCCCGCCGAGCTCCGACTGCTTCCTATGATGTATGGGTGCTGGTTCGTCCCTGTTGGGCTGTTCATCTTTGCCTGGACTTCTTACCCTAACATGTCATGGGTAGGGCCAGCGATGGGTGGTCTTCCCGCTGGTGTTGGATTCATCCTGCTTTACAACTCGGCAAACAACTACATTGTCGACTCTTACCAGAACTACGCAGCTTCGGCTTTGGCTGCCAAGACATTTGTTCGTTCAATTTGGGGCGCCTGTGTGCCATTGTTTACGATCCAAATGTACCATCGACTCGGATATCAGTGGGCAGGCTCATTATTGGCATTTATTTCACTGGCCTGCTGTCTGATTCCTTTCCTGTTTTACGTTTTTGGGGCCCAAATTCGAGCAAAGTCAAAGTATGCGTTTTCGCCTGTGGAGAAACTGGCTACTGAGGGACATTAATTTGCTATAAATACAGCATTTGAGATAATGAAACAATAGATACTAGATGGCTCATTACAACAGCGGAGTAGAGTGAAGTTTGGAACCAGTTTATGTCTGAGGGTCCCCATTACTTATTCACGCTGAAATGAGGTGCCGCAATCTTGGAGGCCCTTAGCAACGTAGAGACACGAGGACTCCACATACCAGCCTTACTCACTGAGCTGCTTCTGCTCTTGTGGCATCTTCACCTCCAGGTTGCGTTATTCGAGCTAGGTAGCCCCCATCTGTTAGTGACGGGTGGGTGCAAGAAAACCTCCAGGCAGGAACTCCCTCGTTGAAGAGAATATCCAGCTCTTCAAACGTTAGATTCTTGGTTTCCGTCAACCGAAAGGCTGCCCACAATGTGGTCAAAAAAGATGTCGCAAACCACACAAACCCAGTCTTGCCCTTAAGATTAGCCGCAGTTGGGTTGATGAGATAAGTCTCTACGACATTGTCAATAATAGTGAAAACATAATAGCTGCTTCTGGCAATTGAAACCGTCTGGGCTCGCAATTTCGTAGCTGAGACCTCTGCGGCGAGAGCAAAAGTTGTTGGCCCAATGAAGCATGAGTACACCCCCAGCCAAATAATTGTTAGGGCACCCTGGGCCCATACTGCTGAATTATTGTGAACTCCCGGATATGCAAGAACTCCAATAAGCAACAAGTCAACTGTAAGAAATGCAAGCCCAAATAGAATCATTGTGCGACGCCCCAGTCTAGACATCACTACCCATGAGACACAAGTGCCCACAAACGCAATAGCAGTGGAACCGAAGTTCATCTTGTAAGCGTTAGAAGAGTTCAATCCCGCCTGTGTCAAAAAGTAGGTATTTGAATACGCAAATGACTCCCCACAAAGGGCCTGAGCGGAAAGCGTCATACAGGCAATTTCTGTCCGTCGCAAGTTGGTCCCTGTGAAGCAATCCTTTATCGAAGACTGCGTTTCGAGCTTCCTTTCCAAATTATCGGTGTGGACCATCATAGCTAGACGCATTCGAACTTCGGTTTCTGACATTCCTGAATTGAGGCGCTGCAGTGACTTCTCAGCGTCCTCCAGCCTTCCCTTTCGAATTAGCCACCATGGTGAGTCTGGAGCGAAGTAAGTTAGCACAAAGAGGGGGACGGGCCACACCCACTGTATGGCGAATGGAATTCGGTAGGACCATTCAGTATCATTGTTCACCAGTCCCTGCAAGACGCCGGCCGAGATAAACTGCCCGCTGGCCCAGCAAATGTTGACAAATGAAGTCAAGAATCCCCGCAAAGCGAGTGGACAGATTTCAGACGCATAGATAGAGCCCATGATACTAAACATTCCCCATGGAATTCCAATCAAGACCTCCCCGAGCAATAGAACCTGAACAGTTGGAGCAAAGAAAGTGATGAAAATGAGGCCAACCATCAGAATGAGCCCAGCCATTATTACCATTCGGTGTCCAAATCGTTCGGTTAAATGCCCATTGACCATGAGACCAAGAAAGCACCCCGCTGTGTTGCCATTACCGAGTGCATTTTGCCATGAAGTACTGAGCACATATTCGTCCAAATCTTCGACGAAGGTGCCATACTTGCGTTTAAACGACGGGTATGCATAGAGATTGCTCAAAAGATTGGTGTCATATCCCTCCATAATAATGGTTAGCGATATTGCAATTGACCAAAATACTGCTTTACGGTACTTTCGAAGGGCTTGCAGGAAAGTCAGAGCATGCTCTGACTCGGTAGCGACAAATGCTGCCGATTCTACCGCCTTAGATTCGTCGCGCAAAGCGCCAATGTTCAATTCGACAAACTCAGATTCAGATTTTTCCATATTAACCACAAGTATGTATCAGTGCACGGAAGGTGGGACTGGCATCCATTTATGGGCGCGCACGGATGCGTTCGGAGACCTTCAAGGGCCTCTGAACGCGGGTGCCTGGCGACTCTAGAAACAGGGGCCAGCCCATCTAGTGCGGGGTAATCCTAAGGGGGAGTGACTTCGGAACGAAGCACCCCGAATAGTCATTTAGGGGTTGGCATTCTGTTACTGTTTCCAACATTATACCATCCCACTTTTTCAGCCCCCAGATAAATACCCCACAAAATACCCCTCTTCCCTGCATGAAACCCTAATCCACCTGCAGGCAGATGCATCCCGCCCACTTTTCCCCGCAGCTCCCCCCCACATTTTTTCCGAGTAGCGTTCCCATACTTTACCATTTAACCCGTCGGCGGCCACAACATGTCACTACAACACACCAAATATGAGTCCAACTTACAATCCTGATAAATACTTGGAATGGGTATACGCTGGTGTTCTAGGAAAAATCATCGGCGTGTACCTAGGACGTCCGTTTGAAAACTGGACTTATGAACGAATCACCGAAGAGCTTGGGGAAATCAGGTACTATGTTAATGACAAGCTTGGCGAGCCACTAGTTGTGACAGATGACGATGTTGCAGGGACTTTCACATTCATCCGTGCACTTGAAGAGCATGGGTTTAATCCCGAAATCTCGGCCGAGCAGATTGGCAAGACCTGGCTCAACCATGTAATTGAGGACCGGTCGATTTTTTGGTGGGGAGGCAATGGGATTTCCACAGAACATACAGCCTTCGTAAACCTCACGAATGGTATTCCTGCTCCACAGAGCGGAGCAATTGCGACAAATGGCAAGACAATTGCTGAGCAAATTGGAGCACAGATTTTCATTGACGGGTGGGCAATGGTCGCACCCGGCAATCCCGCCCTTGCTGCACAACTGGCGGAGAAAGCGGGCTCAGTAAGCCATGATGGTGAGTCCGTATACGCAGCGAAACTATTAGCAGCGATGGAGGCGGAAGCGTTTGTTTCCAAGGATCCCAACCATCTGATTGATACTGGCTTGAGGTTTGTCCCAAGAGAAAGCCAAATTGCCCAACTCGTGTCGGATATCCGCAACTGGGTGGAAGAAGATCAGGATTGGAAGCGCACGCGGGCACGAATCCAAGCCAAATACGGTTATGACAAGTATGGTGGGTTCTGCCATGTCATCCCAAACCATGGCCTGATTATAATGTCTCTCCTCTACGGCGGTCATAGCTTCAAAGAAGCATTACACATTGTTAACACTTGCGGTTGGGATACCGACTGTAATGGAGGGAATATTGGGTGCCTGCTTGCTTTGATGCACGGAATGGAAGCATTTGAAGAAGGTCTTGAGTTCAGGGCCCCAATTGCTGATCAAGCACTGATTTCAAGTGGAGACCCTGGGTATTCAATGAACAATGCCACTAGAATTGCTTATGATATTGCAAATGCTGGACTCAAGATGGCCGCCAATCCTCCATTACCTCCACCAAAGAATGGCGCCCAATACCATTTCAGCCTTCACGGCGGCGTCCAAGGGTTCAGATCATCCAACGAAGATGTGGCACGGGTCTTTCAAGGGGTAAAAGGCGGTCGCAAAGGGTTAGGAATTGAGCTGCTCAGTTCCAATCAATTACCGGCGGAAGTTTTCACCGAAACCTTTACACCACCAACCATTTTGGACATGAAAACATACGATTTGATGGCGGCCCCTCTAGTGTACCCGGGCCACGCTGTACATGCAATTGTGAATTCCGAAGCAGCGGCAACTATTTGCTTCCGAATCATGTATTATGGAACCAATAATACAGCAACACTGCAAGCAATGAATGGCCCACTAAGTGAGTTGGCTCCAGGGAAGGATTGTCATTTGGAATGGACAATTCCAGATTTGGATGGGCAGCCAATCCAGAAAATTGGAATTGCAGTTGCCAAAGGAACAGGCACTATTTGGCTCGATAGAATGTACTGGAATGGTGCCCCAGCCACTCGAATCCGACGGCCCCAGCTCGGGGATGCCCAGTTTTGGTCCCGTTCGTTCGTCAAGGGAGTTCAAAAGTTCCACGAGTACATGCCAAACATGATCATTGCTGCCCAAGATCAGGGCGAGGGGGTGCTGATGACCGGAACCAGGGACTGGAAAAACTACCAATTGAATACCGTCGGGTTTTCGATCCTAAGAGGCAATGCTGGGATCATGTTCAGATGTCAAGCCCTCAATCGGTACTACTCAATTCTGTTTTGTGACCAGGGAGAAGTCAGGCTGATCAAGGCACGAGACCAGGACCGCACCATACTGGCCAAAGCTCCATTCCAGTGGCAACTTGACCAATTCTATCAAGTAACAATTGTGGTCAATGGCACGTCCCTTGAGGCCCAGATTAAAGATGGACCTGCATTGAGGGGACTCGATCGGGAGTACGAAGGGGGTGGAGTTGGGCTTGTTGTTATAAGCGGCTCAGCTCGAGTGACGGAGTTTGACGTCAAACCAGTGTGATATTGAGCGAGTGCCACATTCTCCGTAGCAAGCCTTCAACTTCGTTTTACCGTTTCACAATCTCCTATTGTTTATAGGGACGTCTCAAGCTGAAAGTGAGTCAGCAAGTAGGAGACAATTCGAGACTCGACACCGTCTTAGATTTTCACCGTTATTCAACATCACGTAAGACAGTAGCACTGCTTGAGTATCCACTAAGCGGTATGTAAGAGTGAAAAAAAAAATGTCGCTGGTGAAGACCCACAAGAGTAAATACACGCCATTTTACCAGCCTGTTTCCCTCCGCGGTGCCCTCCTCGTCTGCACTAGGCTTCTGCTGCGATCCCTCATCGGCACCTCCAAATCACGTCATTGAACCGATACAAATGCGAAAATGGCGGCGTTATGATTTGAGGACTTGTAATGAGAACAAATAGGGCCTGCGTGAACTGCCGGTCAAGAAAAGTTAAGTGTATTAATGACGGTTCCAATCAGCGACCATGCCGGGACTGTGCCGCGCTCAACCTGGAGTGCGTCTATATAGCCATAGGCCGCCAGAAAGGCTCCAAGCCACGAAGCCCGAGCGCCAGTCAACATTTAGGAGGCGTTCGAATATTGCCTGCCAACCAAGCAACTACCAGCCGGACTCGCTCCACAACACCAACAGCCATAGCTAGCAAGAGCAATGCAAGTGTGGGCCATGGAACCGACCCTGGCCCTGGCACTCGCCTTGGGCAAAGCACCCCGGTCCATCGCAGAACTCCTAGTGCTCACGGCCCTGGTGGCGGAGGCGCTACTGGCGTGGGACCAATTGGAATTAATACTGGCCCTGGGAACCCCATCATTCATACACCGCCGGTAAGTCCTCGAAATGGATTCCGGCGACGTCCCGCGGGCCATCACGAACTAGGGACAATTAAACCACCAACCAAGCAAACACTTATGGAACTTGATGATATCTTTTTTCAAAACCAGTATCAGGGTATCTTCCCCTTCATTCATAAGCCAACGTTTGTTAGCACGTTACAATCCCCTAGTTTCTCGATTGAAGACTACTTTGCCGACCCCGCAAGTGTGCAGGTGCCCAGTGCATTCCCAGAACCAGTTGTGATCCTGGCAATGCTGGCGCTATGCGCTCGGTTCCATCCTGGTCTTACACAGCTATATGGTGGGTTTGATGAAGCGAGCCCAGCAGTGCCGAAGCAAGTTCGGACTGCGCAGCAGGCGTCAAAGTATTTTGGTTTTCATGCCCGCCAAATGTTGCTTGACAATCTTGACCGGCCCTCCATCCAAAGAATTCAAGCTCTGGTGATGCTGAGCAGCCATGAATGGGGGGAGTGCAATGTAGCTCACAGT